>CM022703.1:73801254-73843526 GCA_012295165.1 Asparagus setaceus | reverse complement strand
TATCTTGACATCCAAACAAGATTCCATTAGGACTCCTAATTAGGCTGATTAGAGTCCTAATTAGAATTGATTTGGACTCCATTAGAATTCCTACTTCTTGCCAAATAGGAGTCCTTGTTCAAAGAGGATTGGGTCTATATGGGTTGTTATAAATACCCATAATCTCTTCTTTCTCGACATAGGCCGCCCCCTGTTCTCTTTCCTCTCTTGTTTTCATCTCGCTTCACCGTTTATCTCCTCCTCGATCAACGAGGTATGTGCACGAGGTTTTATAAATCTTTCTTTTTCTTTTTTCTTCTTCTTTGTGCGGCAGTGACGCGGACCACGAGGGAAAGGGCCGAGGGCGCTGGGATCAGCGACGGGTAGCGCCTGTGGCGGCGGTAGGGCGGGCGGGCGGCCGCTGGTTAAGGCCAGCCATGTCACGGATGGCGCCATACTGGCGCCACTGGCATACGCTGGGCGCTGGGCGCCAAGGGCCACAAGGTGCCGCTGGCTTCGCGACCAGCTGGTTGCTGGTGCCGGTAGCAGCTCAGCGCCGCGGCACTGGCGGCGGGCGCTACCGGGCGGTCGACGCTGGCGGTTGGTCCCGGCTGAGTCGGTAATTGCTGGTGCCTGGTCGGGGCCCGCGAGCCACGACCGACCAAACGGGCTTCACACATTCACTGATTTTTCAACCGCGATATCTCACTTATTTTGTCCTTTTTGCGCTTCTCGATGTCGCCGCTAAGATCTCATGCTTCAAAGGGTCGACACCAGACATCGCGGAATGCACGCCTCCTTCTTTCGTGGTGTGTCACAAGTATCATATTCTCGCACATATAATGCGATCCCCGCTTCGTTTCTCCTTTGTGAGGCGATTGAAGAGCCAAATCCTGAATCTGCCCAATCAATGTACATGGAGTCCTTATCTACAAATAGGAGGCATATGCCTTCAGGATGCGAATATACTAAATCAGGATAAGGGTGAAAGCAAATCTTACCGGTAGCCGCTTGAGTTCAACACGCACCATGAAGCTATGGAAGACTTTCTTTTGCTCTTGTAGGCTCCTCCACCATAGAGGATTTCTCCTTCAGAGGCAATTCCAAGCGTTGTTGTTTGGGTGGCTCTTGCGGGGGTTGGACCTGTCGTGGCCTCTTCCCATGAGTTCCTCTACCTGCCGCTTCTTAACGGATTGTCAGCTCTATCAGCTTTCGAATACTGATGCCAACAGGTCTACGTGGCGGTGACTTGTTAGCAGAGACACCCGAGTCATCTTCATCCCCATCCGATCCGGCTTCTGCTAAATATTCTTAGAGTCCAGGTGCTTGACTTTTGGATCCTCTTTTGGAAGCTTCTTTATACTTCCTAATGATCCATTTTACGCCGATCTTATTCACCTGAAAGTTTGGCTTGGGAACGTTCACCGTGTACACCACTTACAAAATTAAAACGTCATATAATGGTTAGGAATATTGTAAGGAAAAATGAATGTGGCACTAGTGCTCCCAACGGCGAAATGGTACCCAGCATGGGCTCCATCAATGAGGCTCCCAGAATGCAACAGCCCAGTGTTCGGAATACCAACAAAGAGTTGGTCATGTCCAAACTACCATGCAAAATGGCTGGGTAAATAGGGCTCGATATAACATTCAGTCTCATTTAACCGAGCAACAAGGTGACCTGGTCTAATGTTACCGGCCAGTTGAAACAACTGTTGCTTAGGCAAGTGAATCCCTCTGAGCCAAGACCGTCTTAAAATTCATCTCCAAAGTTGGCGCCAGCAATTTTGGGGAAACAACTATAGAGACGGTAGTGATATTTTCTCTGTACCATTTGGCAGATCCCTGCAGCATACCTAACCGTCCATTTTGAGGACTTGTACTGCTGTAGCAATGCGACCCTTCTTCACGCCTGGTGACAGCATACATAAGTGTATAGCAATGGAGCATATACCACACCATCAAATAGTTATAAGGTAACTCCACCCTAGGATTTGGTTCTTCTTCCCTTAGGCAGCCACCCTACTAATTCAGGTATTCGGTTGACAACTCCCTCAACCCATGGTGAATGTAGCTGATCTTGGCTCGGAGCAAAGCCATATTGTGCCCATGAGTAATCAAAATTGTAGGGTGTAACACCTTGATGGAGATACAATCTTTCGGGCAAGAGGGCACTATACATCCTTTTAACCAGACCGAAAGGAACCCCGCGAGCAGAGCTTGAGCAGAGATAGGCTCTTCAGCTTGATGGTGGAAGCTTTTAAATATGTCCCCTGCATGGAATCCACACTCGTTTGATGCGGCAGTAGGAAGTATAAGACCATGCTTGAAAGTCCTCTTTTCTACTTCAAGCCCGGCACTTACTCACATTCCCCTTCTTACTCATATTTTTGAAGAGATATTCTGCCCAAAGTACAAGAGCAATGTGAGGGTCATAAGCAGGATTGGCAACCGTTTCGTGGCAGATGTGAAAGTGACACACTAACTCTCGAAATGTCTCACGGACATGAGCGTAGTGTGCTATACTCTTCAACTCCTCGTTGGTAGGAAAGAATTCCTCGTACGGCCATTCTCCCATTGGTAACCAAGATACCTCAAACATCTCAATGCCATATTGAGAAGCTCTCACCACAGAGTACAGCCCTGACTCCATCTGTCTTTCTCCAAAGATGGTCAAGGTGAAATCAATCAACCGAGCCCTCCATTTTGAGTATTGATCAAATCCATCTGGGGAATCTAGCATCCTTCTTTGGATACTGCCCATTGATGTTGGCAAACTAGTTGCAAACACATTCAAAATTATAGGGACTTCATTACAAGGGTGTCCACTTTAACAAAACCAGGACGGAGACCCATGATGCTAAGGCCAAAATGCCCCTCTAGTCGAAAACGGCCTTCATGCTTTAGGCTTGCCACTATCATACTGTCCTCCTTTTTGACAGTTGGGAATTGCATCACACGAGGGACTGTAAGATGCTACATGAACATGAATGATACATGTCGTTCCATCGCTAGAAAATAATAGCGACGATCTCCCTGGGCATAGTACCAGCGTTCCCTCTCCTGATTGAAAATGGTAGTGCCCCCTGGGTTGCTATCATCAAATAAAAACTATGGTTTCCCTGATTGGTCGATTTTCGGGATGGGGAACCCAGCATCCGTGATAAGTTCTCTTAGAGTGGTAGAGCTCCCATGGTGAATCAAGTCAATTCGTTCTTGACTACTTTCCTCAAGGAATAGAGGAATAGTTCCTCTGAAAACATGCAATGTCAGCGAATCCTGAGTTCCATTATTACTAAAGTGGTTGTGATGCCTAACGGGTGTATCTAGCAGAGGAATTGTACAAAGAAAAGAAAATGAGTTAGAAAACTTGTTGGAAGACTCAGCTTCAAACTCAACTAGGTGTTGAGCTCATAGGGGGAGTTCACGCACTAGACTTGCTAGAGCGAAGCTCACTCATGAGCAAAGTTTGCCCATCACTGAGCTCCAGAAAATCTGGCTAAGTGTCACAAGTCTAGTCAAAGCTCACCCTAATAATGGAGAATCTCAACACAATGGCGAGACTCACTCAAAAGCCCAGGTGGGCTATTATAATGAATTTCTCTCAGACAAAGTTCGCCCAGAAGCCCAACGGGTTGAAACAGCAAACTCCACCCAAAGAGCAAAGTTTTCCATGTGACGCACCATTGATGGCGACTATCAAAGCTCTGCCTTCGCTGGCAAAGCTAAGAATTAACACCAAATACGATCATTGAAGCCTCACAGTTGATGGCGAAACTAACCAAAGTGCTTTGAAGCACTGTTCGAGCCCAATAGGGGATATCTTAACAAACAAAAAGCCCCATCAATGATGGTAAAGCTAAGGAAAGAGAAGGGTTTTAAATTTTATCTGATGCCATTTCCAACTGCGGCGGTGCTGCGGTGATAGCCAGCCGATGAGAGCTACCAATGGTCTGCTTTCCCTTGACGAGTTGGTGATGGGGAGCTATTGAAATTGAGGATGTCTTGAGACTAAGGGCTTTGAAGATTTGAAGCATCTAGGGTTTAGAGGCAAAGTGAAAAGAGAAGAAGATGAATAGTCTATTTATAAACTTTCAGTGAGCTTCGCTAGAAATCTCGCCTGATCTTCACCCAAGAATCTCGCCTCGAGCTTCTCCCAAAACTCTTGCCCTGAAGTTTACTTAATAATGATCTTCACCTCAAATTTAATCACAGAAATTAGAGATTTAAAATTTCAAATCACTTGAGCGAGTTTCAATGACTAGTCTAGCGAACTTTGCCCAAACACTGAATGAACTTCGCGAACTGACTTAGCAAACTTCACCTAAGTCTGAGAATTGAGCGAACTTCACCCCAAGGGCTTCACTTGGCGAATTTCATTTAATGACTCTCGCCAAAACATGAAGCCTAAGCTTCATCTCAAATGCAAGAAGCACATCATGCACAGATCAAACATATGGAAGAAGATAGAAATTATAATTCTTTCATTAATCATAAAGGCTGTATACAAGTAAGTTTCAGACTTATTTTTCCAATCTCAACAACAGTTAAGGAGAAACACAAAGCAAGAATATCTGCTATTCCTATAAATTGTGTGACGGTTGAGGAACATAAAGGAGCTACACTAAACAGATGTGCTCCTAATTCCCAAACCGAAGAAAGATTAGGGAATAAAGCCTAGTCACACAAGAAAAATTTGACGTCAAGTTCGAGAAAACCGAACAACATCTAATTACATTCTAGGTCCGTACTTACAAAACCTAATCACTTTCAGAGTCTTCGCTTGTGGAACTCCAGGGTCTTTCTTCAAAGCCATCCTGCCTTCGAATGGTCCTATGTAGAGCATGACACTCGAAGCCCTATGCATCCATATCATGGATCACCTCATGACATGCTTCTGACTTGTTCTCGAGAGTTTGCTCGAGCATAGCCTTTTGGGCCTGAAGCAAATCCACCAATAAACAGAGAACACAGATTTCCTCCATAGGATTGCTCTTTATTTGGGCTAACTCCTGTTGGAGCCGATTGATCTCAGCTCCTCTATCAAGAACATCTCCGGTTGGGTTAGAGAAGACTTAGAAATGGAGAAAATGAGATAGGAGAAGATGAGAATGGAAGGGGCTATTTATAAGCTTTCCAAATCCAACTTCCCAAAATAAAACTCATTTTTTACGGGAAGTGATTGGTTCTAACAAAGAGACTAAAAGATAGCCTAAATTTTAGGGTATCCGGTAAGTCCCACCGAATATTTGACCCCAAAGAGAGATCCCAACCGAAAATCAAAGCACAGTTATATAGGCAACAGTCTTGGCGGCCCTCGGCAATCAACGAACTTCGTTCAAACACTTAAAATTGGATGAACTTTCTCTGCAATCAACGAACTTCGCTCAAACACTTAAAATTGGATGAACTTTGCCAAAATCATAGTTAAGTGAACATCGCTTAGTAGAAGCTGTTCCCTTACGCTTTGGCTGAAGTCAAGCGCAAGCAAGCTTCGTTCTAAACTTAGAATTGGATGAAGGCAAATGTTATTGAGCATCCCATCAAAGTAAATCTATGATGAAGGAAGCTACATTCAACAGTACACCTCTAGCTACCAAAGTAGTCAAATAAAGACAAGTTTCAACCCAAGCTAGCTGACTCAAGTTACGTTTAATAGTTCACATCTGGCTATTACCCAAAGTATTTTGATCACTGTTACAAGCCAAAAGTAGAATCTCAAGAAGTTTTGGGGGGGGAGGGGTCTTGTAGACAGTTAAAATATACTCTATCCTGGATCAACGCTCATCCCAAATTCAATAAGTGAATGCCATGGGCTAAACACTTCATGTGGGCCCAAGCACAAGCCATGACAAAGCCAACCCAAACAATAGCGAAGTTTGCCTAAGCCTCACCAGAACTTTGCCTAAAAGACCCACGTGGGTCACGTCATCCACACCCCAAGGGAAGTGGGTTGCCCAGATACTGGCAAAATTCACTAGAACGAACTTCGGCCAAAACTATTCAGCAAGCTTCGTCCAAAACTGCTCAGCGAGCTTTCCCCAAAATTGTTCAGCGAGCTTCACCAAAACTACTCAGCGAGCTTCGCCTTTGACAGTTACAGGTGAACCTCGCCATTGACCGTTTCAAAAGCTATTTTGAAGGAAACACTTTTCCCCATTATCTCCTAAATTAATGGCCACTAAATTCACATTTAATGGTCACTAACTCTCTCTCTTAGCCTATAAGAGGAGGAGAGATTACTCATTTTTGGACATCTTGGATTTTAACCATTTTGGCAGTTAGTTTCTCACCATCTAGAGAAGACTTCAACATCTTCAAAAAGGCTTCGGCAACTGTCAGTCAACAGAAAACTTAACACTTCAGCTGGACCATCAACGGAGTACAAGATCGATACTCCATCGGTTTATTTAGGCAACTTTATTGAGCAGGATAAATCACCTATTTGCTCATGCCTAAAATTGCAATCCCCATGAACAAAAATAAAAATTATTTTGAAACATCAAAATATTTTATTTTCTATAAGAAAATAAATTTGGAAAATAATTTTGAAAACCACACATCGACGGGAATTTAATACCTTCATGAGATATGCATAATAGATTAACTCATCGAAATGAGCATACTGAATCCTATCTAGATATCCATCATCACCCTAAATGAAATCTAGTAACCCAGCATTTCAGATTGTCTAGCACTTGTTAAACAAGCTTAACTATAATATCAAAGCATACTAAATTATCAAATCAGAAATAACAATATCATCAAATCAAAGGGACCATGTAACAATTCAAATTCTCTATCTCTTAGGTGACTCGTCCTAGAGAATCCAAGTGTGGTCTAGTACTACACATATCACAATATGCGCTTATGATATACACCCAGGGAATTTTCATTCCCGATAGCTGAGACCCATCACCATATCTTACATATCGGTGTCTTGCATAATAACCTGTTATATCAAAGCTATCCTTTACTAGTTATAGGTTAAGCACAAAGTTGAGAAACCTCTTAGTTAGATCACATCTCCAAGAAAGTGACAATCACAGTGTATGATTGAACAAAATAATTTCAAAGGATAATATAACAATTATATAAAAGATACCTAAACAATATGTGCAACAATAAAACTTAATTAATATTCAAAATATTATATAAAATGTATTGGATGCTCATATAACACTACTCTAGCAATCTCCCACTTGACCTCACATCAGATCAGATACTATCATAACTCCCATCTTTTCTAAATGTCTATCAAAAACTTTTTGCGACAATGGTTTTGTGAAAGGATCTGCAATGTTATCCATTGTAGCAATCTTTTGAACTACCACATCCTTCCTATTGTGAATCTCTCTGACGAGATAATATTTCCTTTCAATGTGCTTAGACTTCTGATCAGCCCTCAGTTGCTTAATTTGAGCAGCAGCTCCACTGTTATCGCAGAATAGTGGAATATGAAATATACTAGCAGAAACTATGCCAAGCTCACGGACAAACTTGTTTTATTCATGCTCCTTCTTTTGCAGCTTCACTTGCTGCTACATATTTTGCTTTGGTTGTAGAATCAACAACGACATTTTGCTTAACACTTCTCTAACTAAATGCACCATTATTGATGATATAAACATATCTAGATGTAGACTTTCTATCATCGGGATCAGATTGGAAATCGAAATCGGTATATCCTTCAATGGTCATGTCATTTGCATCATAAACTAAACAATAGTTTTAGTTCTACGCAAATATTTAAATATGGCTTTCACTGCAGTCCAATGTTCCTCACAAGGATTGGACTGAAATCTACTTACAAGGCTAACAGTATATGTTATGTCAGGTCTAGTACACAACATAGCATACATCAAACTACCAATTGCCGAAGCATATAGTATGTTTCTAAAACACTCAATCTCCTCTTTAGTTGTAGGACACATTTCCTTAGAGAGTGGGATTCCATGTCTAGTAGGAAGTAATCCGTTCTTAAAATCTTGCATGCTATACCTTTTGAGGATTTTATCCACATAAGTAGACCATAACAATCCTATACGTCTCTTTTCTCTATCTCTATAGAGCTTGAGACCCAAAATATAGGATGCTGGACCAAGATCTTTCATAGAGAACTTGTTTAAAAGCTATAATTTAATCGATGTCATCATACCTACATCATTCCCAATGAGTAGTATGTTATCAACATAAAGCACTAGGAACACAATGGAATTATTCTGCTGTTTCCTATACACACAAGCATCTTCGAGATTTTGGACAAAATCAAATTCTTTAATCATTTCATCAAAACGAATATTCCAACTCCTTGAAGTCTAATTAAGTCCATAAATTGACCGATTCAATTTGCAAACCATACTTTCTTGACCTTTAATTAGATAACCTTCTAGTTATGGCATGTAAATATCTTCTTCAAGATATTCATTCAAAAAAGCTGTTTTAACATCCATTTGCCATATCTCATAGTCATAATATGCTGCGATGGCTAAAAGGATCCTAATGGACTTCAACATTATAATTGGAGAAAAAGTTTGCTCATAGTCAATACCCTCTTTTTGATTATAACTTTTTGCACTAAGCAGGCTTTATATGTCTCTACATATCCATCAACTCCACATTTTCTTTTAAATATCCATTTGCATCCTATGAGTTTTACCCCAATAGGTGGATCAACCAAGGTCCATACCTTGTTATGATACATGGAATCCATTTCAGCTTTCATGGAATCAACCCACTTACTAGAATCTATGTCAGACATAGCTTCTTGTAAGAATCTTCATCATCCTTGTTATTTTCCATCAAATATGTTTCATCGAGGTGCCTGTACCGTACATGTGGATGAATAACCCTACTTGATCTCCTTATTGCAATTGGTGCATCAATAACATATTTAGTTAATGAATCTCCATTCACTTTATCACTTGACACTCTCACTGAATCAATAGAATCTCTAATGGTATTTGGAGTCTCTCCTGCTAGATCAGATAACTCTCCCACCGAAGAAGACGATTCTTCTTCTAGAATTATAGATCCTTGACCAACAATTTGATCTTCCAAAAAGAACACATTACTACTAGCAGTTATTGTCTGATCACTAGGATTATAGATATAATACACAATACTTTCTTTAGGGTAGCCTACAAATAGGCCTCTATTTATTCTAGACTCCAATTTGTCCATTAGTTGTTTCCTTACATGGACAGGACAACTCCAAACCTTTAAGTGTCTAACACTCAGTTTTCTTCCTTTCTAAATCTCATATGGAGTTGACGAAACTAATTTGGTGAGAATTCTATTTAACAAATATTTTGCAGTTTCCAATGCATAACCCCATAAGAAAGTAGAAACCTGAGAATGACTAAGCATACATCTAACCATATCCAATAGGGTTCGATTCTGTCTTTCAAACACACCGTTATGTTGTGGTGTACCGGGAGGTGTCAAGTTACTAATAATTCCATTTTCTTTCATAAATCTCTTAAACTCTTCACAAGGTCCTCACCACCTCAATCGGATCGGATGACCTTGATACTTCTACCAAGTTCCTTTTTAACTTTGGGTTTATATTCTTTGAACTTTTCAAAACATTCGGATTTATGATGCATTAAATAAATATAACCTTATCGAGATGCATCATCTGTGAATGTTACAAAATATGAATATCCGCCTCTTGCTTTAACATTTAAAGGACCGCATACATCAGAATGTATAATGTCAAGAGTACCTCTAGCATGTTTTCCCGGAAAAGGTAATTTAGTCATCTTACCTTTTAGGCAATGTTCACAAGTTAAAAAAATTTCTACTTTTAGAAAATCTAAAGGATCGTCCTTTACCAACCTGTTAATCCGACCAATATTAACATGACCCAACCTTATGTGCCAAAGATAAGTTGGATTACTTTGATCCAACTTACGTTTAAGAGATTTATCAGCTTCAATAACATTTGCATAAGAATTATGGGCAGTTGATATGAAATATATATCATTTTCAACTGCACAATAAGCAATAATGAAATTTCCAAACTTAATAGCAGATTTATTACCAAATAAAATAGAATATCCACTATTACTAAGTCTAGAAACAGAAATCAAATTTCTCCTGAATAATGGCACATTAAGACAAACTTTTAGTTCCATTACATGCCCTTTATTCAAATGTAAAAAATAAGTTCCTATGGATAATGCTTAAACTAAGTCTCCAGTCCCTCCTATCAAGATGATCTCTCCATCGTCAAGTTTTCGCCTTTCCTTGTACTCCTGCTAGGAATTGCAAATATGTGAAATTGAGTCAGAATCCACACACTATACATAAGAAGAATAACTCACTACATTAGTCTCTGCTAAGTAATGAGATGATATACCTTTAGAAGATTTATCCTTCTTCAGTGATCCGAGGTAACTTTTACAATTCCTTTTCCAATGCCCTTTCTTATTACAAAAGAAGCATTAATCACCAGTCTGATCCCGCTTTTCTTTCTTGGAAACTTTTTTTTCCTTTTGCTGGCTTTTTCTTATAAGAAAACTTTCTTTTCTTATAGCTAGATGGTCTAGCAGTTTCTGTTACTATCACTATGGCTTTATCTTGCTTCATAATATTCTCAACCCTTTGTAACCTATTGCTCAGTTCTGGCAAAGTGACATTCGGTTCTTGAATACTAAAATCACTGTGAACAGATTGAAGGATGGAGGAAGGGAAGCAAGAATTGCGTTAAATTTTAATTCATTATCTAGCTTGGCTCCTAAGGATTCCAATTCATTGATGTATCTTATCATCTTATGAATGTGGGTATGAACTGGTGTTCCTTCAGCCATGTTGGTGTTCATCAACCTGCTCATAGCGTTTTGACGAGCAGTACGATTACGGTCTTCATACAAAGCCTTAAGGCTTTCCAAGATCTCCTTGCGAGTTTTCTTAACTTCATGCTTTTGCAGAGTAGGGTCCATAGCACTTTGCAAGTTTATTATGTTCAACCCATTCATCATGCTCGAGAATCTCATATTCTGTTGCATCAGAACCAGGTTCAGCTTGTTCCTCCCCTTTGACAACTTTTGCTAACTTTTCAGCAGTAAGAATAATAAATAAATTTCGTTTCCAATCCACATAATTTGGGCCAGTCAGTTTATAATCATCAAGTAGCTTAGCAAAAGGACTAAACTTAATCATCCTACACAAGCAGAATATAATAATATAAGTATCTCAAATTTATATTTTATTATTTCACAATCATTACCACGGATATTTTAAGTAATGAAATTCACATTAACATGCTTCTCTCATACAAAAAAGTGAACAGAAATCCAAGCTTAATTATAAACCCCAAATTGTCAAGATAGAATATAACAAACAAGGTAGAATCAATCGATTCAATCATTAATAATTAATGACTTTCCTTTTAATTTTGGTCTTTAGTGTAAAAGCAACTCCACTATTGTAGCGAAGTACCCTAAGCCCTAAGGCATTAATGAAGTGTGTACCCATTGATTCAATTATTTTATGTAAAACAGGTTGCACCTCCTATTGTAGACAAATATCCCCATTAAACATAAAATATTTAGCATCCTTATGCGAGATACAACTAGATAATAAATTTTGGCAAATCCTATTCTAAAAAATTTATTATCCAAGTTATAGCTCTACGATGGAAGACCTTTAGATTTTTATTTCTTAAATATTAATCTATGGACACTTCTATACAACTTTTATTATTTATCATAATTGAAAGAACAGAGAGAAAATAATAAATACCAATTTCTAACAAATTCTAAACCGTGTTATTTAATAAAAGAAATTCAGAATAATTCGAGCTACAAGTAATTTTCCATGTATTACTTTAATCACATGAATTATTAAAATTAAACAATTTAAGTAGTACAACCATATCACATGTATAGGTTAAATAAGTATTTCATAAATACACATGACACACTATCAATTTTAACAATTTAACAAGAGTTAAATAATCTTTTCAACAAAAATAAAAATATATTATATATGCATATGGGCTTTAGAACAAATTTCAGAATCGTTGGGGTAAACATAAACCAACCATTATCTTCAGATGGGTTCTAGAATAGTTTCTGGTTTAAATAGGGGGCTGAAACTAATTTTACAGCAAATTTATCAATACTGGTGGACTTCAGAATAGTTTCTAGGGTCAATCAGAGGTCTGATAATAATTTTATAGTAAAATTCAAATTATTAGGGTTTCCGGTTTGGGTTCTGTTTGCGGGTCAGACCCGATTCAAATTAAAAACCAAAGGTAAACTTATTTAAAAACATGGGTCAGGTTTGATTAGGTTTCGAGTTAAACCCATTTGATTTGAACTTAATTCTTAGTGGATTTGGGTTCAAAACCTATTAAGAAAATAATCCAAAAAGCACATCCCTTTCAACAAGTAACTAGGGCTTGTTCTAGGGTTTGGGGCGGCCGCCGCCACCCTCGATGGCCTGAGAGTCCTCGTCGGCACGTCCGACAGTCAGTCGAGTTGGCCTCGAGGGTGCTCGACAGTGTAATTTTTTTTGTTGTTTGTTGTGTGCGATCAAATTGCAGCCCTGACCACGGCCTCCTCCACCGCCCATCCTATGGCCGCCATCTCCTTGTCTGAGAGGGTGATTGCAAAATTTTAAAACCCTAATTAGATCAAATTTAATCAAGAACCCTAAGTATTTGACAATTGAAAAAAATTCTAATTAAACAAGCCATGTACAAAACAAATCCTAACAAAATATGTCTTTGATCTCATCAAAAGAATTTCATCTGTGAACAGTAACAGAACCCTAATTTTGATCTTAATAAAAATTAATTATTTTCAGTTTAACAATTTAAAATGATGAACAAGAACCCAAATTTCTTTGATCAAATTAAAAGTTATTTAATCTAATTAAATAATTTGAAAATATGATCAAATCACAATAATTTAATCTAATTAAATAACTACTGATCATATTCTAAACCCACTCGGTAATATCATTTGAAAACATGACATACAACTCACAGAATATGTATATCGTGTAGATTAATCAAAATTAATTGAAGTTTAGAAGAATACCTGAAACGCCAATTTCTTCAATAATCTATCCCAAAATCAATCTGAAGAGCTTCCTCTAGAGAAAAGCCTTCGACCAAATCCACACAAATGAAGAGGAGCAATATTGAGAGATATGTTCTTTTCTATTTTTCTTTTATTCTTCTATCTTTCATAAGGCTACATATGAACCCTATATATATGATTAGACTAACCTTATAGATTATAATTTTAAAAATTCTTAATTGTTCAAAACTCTATCCATAACAATTGAAGATAGAATAGAATTTGCATTGAATGTAAACATCTTCTAATGGTATTAGTGAGACCAATTGGGTCCTACATCAAGAACCAATTATTAATTAAATTAATAATTTTAATTTTAATTTAACAATCATATCCCTATCCCACCAATTGTTCATAAAAGCTCTTTCATAATATGGGATTAAATATTCATGAATAATATTATCTTACATTCATCCTCTCCAAGATCGGTTTATTTTCAATTTTATTGAGCAGACAAATCACCTATTTGCTCATGCCTAAAATTGCAATCCTCATGAACATAAATAAAAATTATTTTAAAATATCAAAATATTTTATTTTTATAAGAAAATAAATTTTGGAAAATAATTTTCGAGAACCACACGTCGGAATTTAACACCTTCATGGGATATGCATAATAAATTAACTCATTAAAATGAGCACACTGGATCCTATCTAGATATCTATTATTTTCCTAAATGAAATCTAGTAACCCAACATTTCAGGTTGTATGACACTTGTAAAATAAGCTTAACCATCATATAAAAATATACTAAACTATCAAATCGAAAATGACAATATCATCAAGTCAAAGGGAGCATGTAACAATTCAAATTCTCTATCTCTTAGGTGACTCATCGTAGAGAATCCAAATGTGGTCTAGTGCTACACATATTACAATATGCGCTTATGACATATACCTAGAGAATCTTCATTACGGGTAGCTGAGACCCATCACCACATCTCACATGTCGGTGTCATGCATAATAACCTGTTAAAACAAAGCTATCCTTTACTATTTATAGGTTAAGCACAAATTTGAGAAACCTCTTAGTTAGATCACATCTCCAAGCAAGTGACCATCACAATGCATGATCGAACAAAATAAATTCTAAGGATAATATAACAATTATATAAAAGATACCCAAACAATATGTGCAACAATAAAACTTAATTAATATTCAAAATATTATATAAAATGTATTGGGTGTTCAAGGGCATATAGCACTACTCTAGCAAGATGTATTTTTATATATATTTAAAGGAATTTGATCATAAACAATTTGATATAAAGAAGTGTGCATCAAGGATTGTGAGCTTCGATAGCTTTTGAGCAACACATCAAAATTTTTGATTCTCTTTGATAGGTTGCAAACTTATAGATTTACATTTTAGGGTTCAGTCAAATTCTGTTTCCACTTTTATCAGTGTGCTCTTTTTCATCTTACTTATCACCTTTTAAATTATTTTCCTTCACTTCATGTGCATGTTTCTACGAAGTCAGATTACGTTTTGATCCTCTTTCTCTCCTAACCCACAACTGCCTAATACTATTATAAAAGTGTGTTGGTATATTAAAATATTTCTTTCAAAATAACCCTCTAAAACACATACATGCATGCATAAAACGCATGCATGCATCATATAACATATACATATATCATAAATCATACCCTTCAAATCCCTCTCATAACCACCAATTAAATTAAATTAAATTAAATTAAATAAGTAAGCCTTTAAATTTAGTTAAACTTAATAGAATTATAAAATATTATTTATTATGTAATTAATAAAATACTCAATTATAAAGTTAATATACCAACTAATATTAGTTTAGTTTTTAATTTAAAAATAAATCTATGCAAAAATTAGTTTAAATTTTGTAGTATGTTATAACTCCTCATTTAAAGTAATATAATATAATATGAGAAGACATAGTATATTATTTTTGAAGATCGTTATGGACTTTGATTAGCATGAAAGCATGCTCATTAGACTTGAATGTTACTAATTTATCCTCAACTGATATATCCGGTACCTCTTCGGGTCAGAGGACATTTTTAATGTGTAAGCACGTCAATTTTAATGTAAGCATGTTGTCCATTAATCTAAGGCGATAAGGTTAACGAGCAACCGTTACGGTCTCTGCCTCTCTTGCTGTGGTGTATAAAATATTGTGCCAGCTTTCAGTGTTTTTTGGAGTCGGAGACTTTTTATTCACTTGGAGCCTTCGCTCTGCTGTGGCCGGTCCAATAGAAGTTCTTAATGGTTATCTTTTTCTTTCCCTCCTCTTAATTCCTCGGTTTTCTTATATTCTTTTTTTTTTTTTTTGGATGTTGATGTTAGGTTTAATTTGTACATGAATTTTAGCGTGAGATATTGGTTTTGAATCAGGAACACCAAACACAAGGTCTCAAGTTTTGCTCATTTTTGGTATACAATGTATTATGGAAGTAGAGACACTTACTATAGCTAGAACTCAAGAAGATAATGAATTCAGATTCTCTTTAGTAGGAAAATCTTTTTCATATTTATGACCGTTTCATAGATATAATCATTTGTACATAGTGTTAAGTGTACAATATTAATAATTTATCTTAAACGAATAAAAGGAATTAGTGAAAACGTAAGATGATATTATGAATAAATATAATGCATAAGATTCAGCTTACGTTATGTTACCTAATCCCAACTATGAAGATATTATTGGCTAAATATCCCAAAAAAAATCCCTTGACTTTGGAAGACATAGACAACCCCCACCCCCACCCCAAAAAAAAACAAAAACAAAAACAAAATATTAGAAAACCCCCATTTAGTTTAGTTGTTATCGTAAAACCTCCTATAACTTTTAAGATTTTCATAAAGCCTCTGTAAAATCGTGAACCACACTTTTAATTGGCAAAAATATCTCCTGAGAAATTTTAGCCACTAGTGTAAAACATGTAGTTATGGGTTTGCTGAAAAATATCAAAGATAAATGGGTTTTCTCATATTTTGAATATGGGGTAATATGTCATCCAAAGTTAAGGTTTTTTATTAATATTTTGCAATAATACATAGTTATGATTCGTAATATAATTAAATATGACCAAAATGGAAACTTTATAGTAGTCATTTTGACATAGTTAGTAAAAATATGACAAAATGAACCTCAACTTATATTTTTAAATTATATGTTAGTAATATGATGGTAAATTAAACTGATATCTATATCTAATTAAAATTAAGGACATGTTTGGCAACTAGTCAAACCGCTTATAAGCCACTTACGTGGCTTATAAGCCACCACAACTTGTTTGGCAACCGACTTATTTTGGCTTATAAACAAAAAAGCTCCCCGAAGCCAGTTTATTTTTTGGTGGCTTATAAGCCATATAGTTTGACCAAGTAAGTGTCAAGTTTAGCCCTCAACATTTAAGATAATCTCAAAGTCCATTCAATATTTAAATTTAGAGCCATGTCCAATTTGATCATTTTGATAACAATTATGGATTATAATCCACCCATTTGCCAAACACTCTCCTATTGAAAGCAACTTATAATTCACTTTTTTACCAAACACTTTGACTTATATCCAATTGGCTTATAATTCATTTATGGATTATAAGCTAAGTAGATTATATAAGCCAAGTTCATAAACATGCCCTAAATATGTTAAATTAATTAATCTAACACTAAGATAAAGTTGATGCTTATGCTAAACTACTTCAAAATATTAAAATTTAAAAATATTTCACTAAATTGCCAATATGCATCATTTTCATTTGTAGCAATATGACTGTAAAATATTAGGATTTTTTAGATAGTAGTCCTTTAAATCTTCAATAATTCCATATCATATGAGTCTCTCAATTCTTTGAAATTGTCAATATTATGCTCATTTCACTAATTGCCGACATGCATCATTTTTATTTATAGCAATAGGACGCTAAAATATTAAGATTTTTAGATATTATTTTTTCAAATCTTCAATAATTCCATATTAGTCCCTCAATTCAGTATAATTGCTTAGGAGCCCCTCAAATCCTAAGGGGTCTTGCAAATATTATACTCATTTCACTAAATTGTCAATATGCATCATTTTCATTTGCAGCAATATGGGGTAAAATATTAGGATTTTTAGCTTTTAGTCCCTCAAATATTCAATAATTCCATATTAGCCCCTCAGTTCTTTAAAATTGCTCATAAGCCCGTCATATCCTAAGGGATCTTCCAAATTGGTCCCTCGATGGCCAAAATACCCTAAATTTATACATTTGTAATTATTTGTAGCAATATGATGGTAAATTAAACTCATGTCTAATATTTGATTAGAATTAAATTGGTTTAAATTGATTAATCTAATACTACTATAAAATTGTTACTTATGCTAAAATACTTTAAAATATTAAAATATTAAATATATATAAACTTATATATTAAAATATTAAAATATTAAAAATATAGAATACTATTTTTAGAAAATAGTTTTAATGAAATATTAATCTAATAAAATTAATGACATATTAATCTAATATTTTAAAATTATTTTGATTAATACTAAATATAATATTTTGTTAAGTGTTATTAACTATTTTATAAATATTAATCTAATATTTTTCTAAATATTTTTATTAAAATATTTCATTAACCCCATTTTAGCTTTTCAATTTATGAATTTTTTTTATAAAAGTCACTTCATCATTTTGTTCAAAATTGAAAACAATATGACCATGTGCAACGCACGTGCACTATACTAGTTATATAAAAAGAGTTATAGGTAGCAAATGTGAACATTTCAGGGTAGTTAATTAGTGATGTCATGGATTGCCTTCAGGTTCTACTCTATAATCATCGACAAGTTGAAGTACTTACGCTGTGTTTAACAACTCTCCAAAACTAGGTTATATTTAGAACTGGTCCAATTAAAGAGAGTTTTTTTTATTAGCAAAAACTAGGCCAAAAATGGCACAGTTTATTTTAGTCAATTTTTTGGTGTTTAAATTGGTTTAGTTGTGGATCAAGAGAATTTGGTCCAGAATCCAGTTCCAAGGCCAACTTTGGCTTATTTTCAATGAGTTGCCAAACTCGCCTTTAGTGATAGATTGTTTGTCATTTTCAAGAGGCGTTACGATTACCTTGATGAAATTGAGATAAAGACAATTTTATATGAATTTCACAAACCCCCACAGGGTTGAGCATTTTTCTCTAAACCTCCAAAACCTTAAAAAATGTCATTTTACCCAATAAGTTTTGCTTGAAACCTCCAAAATTAATATAATTAGTTCTGATATGTCGTGTCAAATTCACGTTCGGTCAAATGGCCAAAATACCCCAATAAATTGTTAGAAAACCTTTGATAAATTTTGCTAGTAACTCCTAGTAGCTTGCTTTGTTGGATATTAGTTATAATTGTACAAATTTTTTGAATCTTACATAATTTATTGTCTTTATGAATATAGTCGAATAAAAATCTTTTGTCAAACTTTATTGATATAAACATGAAAATTTGCAAAACATCTGAATCTTTTATTAGTGAATATTTATTTTTACCACTTGAAAACTATAGAAGAAAAACTTAGGAAAATTAGTTGTTTTGACGTGTAAACCACAAACAACGTGTTTTAGATCATAAATATTTCTTCTCATTACTTTCAAATGAATTTTTGACAAACTCTTTTTATTAAAGAGTTACAATTTTAATATGATTTTTATTTTTACTCCATTTATTCTTCGTGAATAGTGAGTACTAAAAATGGAAAACGTCCATATCTATAAAATAAATCCTATCAATTAAATAAAATAGATGTTAAAAAATCAGAGAATGCTATAATAAGATATTTTCTTTGTAAATATTAATTTATTAGTTTAATAATTGCAGGTCATGAACATGATCGTGCAAACATCATTACGACAGCCAAATGCACCTCGGTGGTCCTCCAAGCATCTCCTTAATTCACCGGGAGACGACGGTTGCTCGAATCCCATGTTGCGTACCTCTCTCTCTCTCTCTCTCTCTCTCTCTCTCTCTCAACTTGGTGTTAGGTCTCCTGGGGCCACCGCCTCTATAAACTCAAGATGTTGGCGGCTTAACCGCATGAATGAATGCACATGAGGACGTATAGGTTTGGATGCAGCCTAGCGCTCATATAGACTAAAGACTTTGGTTGTCGCTCACTTAACATTTGTCCAAAATATTTTAAGTTCTCAAGGCTTTGCATGTGAGCTTATCCTTATTGGATGATTTGGAACAAATTAGTTTGATTCTTCCTTGGGAAATTGAACCCTGGAGCTCCGAGGAAGTGGGTAAAACTGTATTAATTATTGTTACTCTATGGTTAAAAATATGTTTAGATATAGTGAGAATAAATTTTCTAAATAAAATTTGAAGAACAAAAATGATAAGTTTCATTAGCCTCACAATTAATGAAAATAATTGTAGTGAAGATTTCAACAATCCCATGGAATTTTGAGCCTTTAAATCTCAAATTAATTGTTGGTTATATAACAACTTAGGGATTTGGTGTTAGTCATCTATTATAGTTTGCTATATAGCTCATGTATATCTGTGGAACAATTTGACCTAATATAACCAACATGAGTAAAATATATATGAGTGTTCATATGCTAAACGTGCAAACTAAGAGGAATTTAAAGTTTACCATGTGTTTAAACCAACTTAAGCACATAGAACAGTATTAAGGCTCTATTAATTGTGATGCTTTCCTATGTATATATATACAATTTGATACACATATGAATCCTTTTGATTAGGAGAAAAATAAGCAACAAAATAGATACTAAAAGCTAATTATCAAGATAAATAACAAACTATTTCAACAAGATAACAACCATCTACTTAATCTTATGAATTAAAGGCGGTGGTCTAAAGGTGCATGTTAGCAGGCGATCTTGGCCTTGCTAATTTGAGCCCCACTATAGAAAAAATGGGGAAAAGTAGAAAATTTTGGATGACTCTTCTAGTGGTGCTATAGATCTAGTCCATAAGGGCTCTCTAGATCTAGTCGAGGGTTGTCTTGACGTTGACAATGACAAGTTGAGTTCAATTGTCATTAGGAGCCCTGGACCTATCGGGTTGAGGAGTGTAGGCAGTCAAAAATCCTCTGGCGAGGGTCACAAGCATCCTAGTTGTTAAAGCTTCAAAGCGAGACTTCGTTAAAGGCGAGGCTCGACCTCAATCTGAGGTTTGCAATGAGGCGGAGTTCAATCGTAACACGAGGCTGCGAGAAATGAAGCTCAGGTTATATGATGAGGTTAGTCCCCAACACTTAAAATTGGCGAGGCTGCCCACAACATCAAAGTTTGGCGAGACTGCTACTATCAAAGTTTGGCGAAGTTCTCCATTGAGACTAAGTCCATGGCGGCAAAGCCCTCTTGTCGGGCGAGGTTAGCCCAGTAGCGAACCTGCGCCATTCAACAGAGGTTAGCCTACAGCGGTGAACCTGCGCCATTCAACCGAGGTTCGCCTACAGCGGTGAACCTCGCCATTCAACAGAGGTTGGCGCAGTGATGAACCTGCGCCATTCAAGGGTTAGCCTACAGCGGTGAACCTGCGCCATTCAACAGAGGTTAGCCTACAGCGGTGAACCTCGACATTTAACGAGGTTAGCCTACGGTAGTGAGCCTCGACATTCAAGCGAGATTAGTCCCGGCCCGAGCTTAAAACCCAACCATTTCATCAGGGTTAGTCTACAGCAGTGGCTTCGCTATCCTACAAAATGCATAAATGAATCTGGCGAGGTTAAGCCAGCGTGGCTTCGTCGACAAACAGTTCATCCAGCGGCGAACCTCGTCATTCAATCAAGTTGGCCGAGCGGCTTCGTCATCTAACGGCTTCGAGGCTGCCATAGCGGCAAAGGCCACGAAGGCCACGGCGATACGTGGGTATCGGTTATACCCGACCACGGTAACTAATCACGTTCCCACGATTATAGCACACGGTTATGTGCTTAATTGTGATAAATAGTCTTGGGCGACTATGGAAAAGGGACTTTTGGAAAATTCGGCATTTGTGCGCCAAGAGATTGAGTTCTTCATCAATCATCAACAACTTTGTTACGATCGTCAGCGGAGCGGATCTCTCGTGAGCATTGAGTGAAGTCTTCTTTAGCCACCAAGAACCCATATAAAGAAGTCAAATCAACCTTCTCTTCCTCGTAACAGAGAGTGTGATTGTAATTCTTCTTCAAATTCAATCAATACAAAACTTTTCGACTCTGAGGAAGATGGCGACCACGGTGGGAGCAACGTTCATTAGATGAATTGGTGGTGGCTGTCGGACAAGATTGCGGTGGGAACCGAGGTTCAAACCTTGGTCATCGAATTCGATCGAGTAGAATGCAGGGGTTTCTGGGGCATCTAGCCCGGTGAAGACACGCAAGTGTCGCCGAGTCTCATATGAGACTTCAGCCCCGTGGCCTGCTGAATCCTCTCGGCGAACCTCGGCGAGCCTTTGTCTCTCAAAGACAAGGCTCCAAAAGTCAACCAGCGGGCTAAGAAATGGGTTGTTAAGCGGCCCAAGTCCACTTCGGATGTTTTAGCCAAGTTTTGGCTACGACCTAAATACCTTTATGAAAACTGGACCTTCTAATGGTCCACTTCGAGCGTGCTAGACAGCGTCGTGGCGGAACCAAGCTTCGCCCGGCGTGCTCGAGCTTTGGTCTCGTTGGGCCAGATTCCACTATCGTCCGAAGAAAATCAACGAACCTCGTCATCATCAGGGGGTTCATTCAAAACAAGACGAAAGTCGCCCCAACTGCGAACCTCGTCTACAAGACGAACGTCGCTCCTGCTGCGAGCCTAGTCCAAATGACGAA
Organism: Asparagus setaceus; assembly: GCA_012295165.1. Lineage (NCBI taxonomy): Eukaryota > Viridiplantae > Streptophyta > Magnoliopsida > Asparagales > Asparagaceae > Asparagus > Asparagus setaceus. Next base: position 73,821,655 of record CM022703.1, on the reverse strand, counting down.
CCTCGTGCGCCTCATCAAGCTGCGAGCCTGTGGCGGCGAACCTGCGCCTGGCGAGGTCCCCTCAAAAGGAACAAGCCTGCGCCCTAGTGGCGAACCTGCTTACTAGCGCGAGGTCCCCTTGAAGGACGAACTTCGTCTGAATGGCGAACCTCGCCAGCAACATGAGGTCCCCTTTAAAAGGGTCGAACCTCGCCAGCAACATGAGGTCCCCTTTAAAAGGGTTGAACCTCGTCCAAGCAATGAACTTCGCCAACATGAGGTCTCCTCTAAGCGGGGCGAACCTCGTGAGCGGCGAACCTCGCCGTCAAAATCAAAGAAAATGGCAACCTCGCCGGGTTAGCCAAACTTCGATCTAGGAAGCCTCTCTCATATGAGGCTCGTTTTCGAGTCAGCGGGGAACACCCGCCGATCTCGTGATTATCTCACTGCATAGCGTGATGCTAGTCAAATCGCGATCTCATTCTTTGCTGTGAGCTTATTTGGCGTCTTGGCCCAATGTTCATCGGCGCATCGCCTTGATTTTGGCGATTATGCGACCGTCAACAGGCGAAGGCGGTTCCACCATAAAAAGCGAGCAGCCCGCAATGGTCATGGAGTGACTATCAATATGGTGGGGAGAAGCGGGAGCAAGACCGATAAGCGATCCGAATCATCGGCGAGTATTCCCCAGGGTTAAGAGGCGCTTTAATCAATACTCAGGGCGTCTATCGAAGCACCCGTCTTCGTACCGGAGTGGCAATTCCACTTGACTATAGCCAATTGGCTGGGGGTACTTCTGAAGAAGTTGAGAATTCTGGCATGGCTACATCCCAGCGAATCTGACTTACGGTGTCGGGCCGTGTCCTCATGGCGAGCGAGAGGAAGAGATGACACGAAGAATAGAAGAGCAACAAGCTACTATTCTTGCGCAACAAGAATCCATCAAAGCTTAGAAATGATGATGGAGAAACTTGTGGGCAAGAAGAAGATGGGCGAAGGAGGATCAAATCGAAGCAAGAAGGCTATAGCGTGAATCATGGCGTCCACTCAATGTCATCGAGCGGAATCGAATCCAGCGCACAAAAACAAGATCATGTGTTGCGGGATTTCCAAAAGTTGGATGCTCACGAAACTCAAGGGCAATCAAAGAGGCTGGGGTGGCGAGGCCATATCCTATAGAATGGGGCGATGTCCCATATCCTCGAAATTCAAGCCACTTAACTTAGTGCGGTTTGTGGAAAAAGTTCTCCGTCACAACACATCTACTACTTCCAAGCACAAACCGGGCATATAGCGGGTAATGATCCTATTATGACCCGATTATTCATTAGCACTCTTAAAGGAATTAAGCCTTGAGTGGTTCGAAGGTTAGAGCACGGTTCTATCAACTCTTGGAAAGATCGCAAAGGCTCTTTATGGCCCGATTTTTGATGATGACAGAGGTGTCTATGGCCACTATTTGGTGAAAAGCAAAAAGAAGCGCAGTGTAAATACGTTGTCAGCGATTCGAATCTGTCTTTGCACTCGGGGACCGGGCCTCCGGGCGACATTCATCGGGATGTGCGAGCCAACCTCTCGATCAACATACTTTCTAAGATGGGTGCGGTTGAGGCATACTCTTGGAAAGAATTGGTGAGCAAAGGCGAACAAGTTGAAAACATGATTAAGAGGATCGGCGGAGGAACCTCGGGACTCGTCTTAAAAAAGGGGGTAACCAGAATAATTTTACTCCTCAAAAGCAATCGAAGGGGAAGGAGACTTTAGCTGTGGAAGCCCAACCTACTTCAAGATCCTTCAAGCAGAAATCAAACGTTTCTGACAACCGTCCTCAGAAGAAGTATGATTTTAAGGATGACCAGGTTATCCCAATCCTCAAAACTTTACTTAAAATGAACAAGATCAGCTTACGGAAATAAAGAAGCCGGAGGAAGCTTCAGGGCGGATGATCAAAATCTGCATGTACCATCGAATGGTACACCATCCAAGGGTCATGTTACATATTGAAGGACAAGATCCGGTCTTGCTAGAAGCCAGTGTTATGACTCTGCGGGAGGATCAAAAGAAGGTGTCTGCAAACATGGTCGCCCTCCAATTTGGCGATTTTGCGGAATTCCAAGTGCAGGACGGTGTAAAACCGATCCATCAAGCAGAAGCCAAAGTTGTGAACTTTGATCTCCAGCGGCGGGAAGCACAAGGTATGGTCCCTTACACTACGCCGAAAGGCGAAATTATGTGGGTTCATCCTGACTTGTTATCAGATGAACAATGGACTTCTTCAAAGTCAAAGGAAGTCTTATGCGCCACCTCTGCTGGCAGGGAAAAGGAGCAAGTCAATGACTCTACCGAGCAACAAACCGCCCGGTCGCACATCACATGCCGTTATACCGAGGCGGAAAAGAGTTCCTAAGGGAGTACCCGAAATGCGCCCGATGTAGCGACAAAGGCGGTTGGTGGGTCCAAGACAAGGAGATCGCTACAACAAAGCACTCGGGAAGGACATGCACGAAGCTTGAAGGCTCCTTTCGGTTCGGCGTGTTAACCCAACTCTCAACATCCGTGAGAATTACTTTATTTGAGCTCTTGCGTCTCTCTCAATCTACGAGCTCTGCGGCGGCCCGGATAATGAAGCGTTCTGGCTCATTTCGGAAAGGACAACGAAGTTTGTGCCCAATGTTATCGAGGTCTTCAAAGGGCCAATACCTTGCATTACTTTTTCATCGAGGACATGCAAGTGAAGAACCCAAAGCACGATAGGCGTTGTACTTCGCGGCTATATCGGATCTGTCGAATCAACCGAGCTCAAGTTGACGGGATGCGCATTGAGTATCATCCCATTGAAATTATACAACATCTTGGGATCTGCATTGCACGGTTAGCAACAACGGGACTACCATCTACGGCTTCAATGCTACAAATTCTCGTCCCTTGGGCAAGATCAAACTCAAATGCCAAATAGGAGATTTGAAGGCGGATGTTACTGCTATGTCATCGGCGGATACATCTTACAATTTGCTCTTGGGTGGACCACGGATCCATGAAAATTTGATCGTCCCATCTCGTTGCATCAATGCATGAAGTATGTAGATGAAGAAGGGATGGTTAAAACATTGGTGGCGGAAGGCAACCATTCAAAGGTGTGGAGAATTATTTTACGGATTACGTCCACTACCTTGAGGAAGGCCAAACCGATGAACCACGGTCGAGGACTATGGCGGAAATGAAGGCGACATAGAGTCGAACAAGGTGTTGTTTTCAATGATGTAAAACCCTTTGTGTCGATCGAATGATCACGATGGCGACATAGTCGATTTTAATGAAAATTATGATTTAGCTTACGCCGGGTGTTAAAAGTCATCTTGACACGATGTCGAAATTCTTCCACGGTTGTATCTTTGAACACGCATTGCACATGCCCATTCGATCGTCATTTATGACAACTCAAAGGCACTTTAATTCTTCACAAGTGGTTTTGTGATACCGTCCGGAATAATGGTCGAAAGACATTATCTTTGGGCAGTCAACAAACCATTGCAAGCTAAGGTGGAACAACCCCAAGCAAAGAAAAAGAACCCCAATTTTCATATTTCTGCGCCGGCGAACAACATCGATGAAGAAAATGGGATATGACTTCCTTCACAAAGAAGGGTTAAATTACGGAAAAGGTATCAAAGCGCCGATCCGATCTGCTTATGTCGGAAGGCGGCGATGATTACTATCATAAAACTTCGTAAAGGGTTGGGATATGAGTCGCCGCCGTACTCATGGCATGTTATGGCCGAGGATGAGTTAGATCACTCATCTTAAAACTTCACGGGATTACGGCGTCGGTATAGGACATGAATTTAAGTCCTTGATGGTCAATATGACCTCGGTGATCCAATAGAGATCCAAGAAGATGATCTCTTACGCTATTGGAAGATCAATGAGTCGTATTTGGGAATGCAATGGGAACATCGTTTTGAACAACGGGAACCACCCGCGATGACAAAATAATCCAAATAAATATGGGGGCGAATCTAATCCAAAACCCATATTCATAGCGATAGTTTGTGGTGAAGAAAGGAGAGCCTTATCGCTTTGAGTGCGGAATATATCGATGTCTTAGCATGGAGTTATGAAGATATCCGGGTTTAGACCCTCAAGTGGCCATGCATCGCCTTAACATTAAGCCGGGAGCTAAACACGTTAAACAACAACAACGGCGATTTTCCCCTCGGTCATGAAAGCCATCGAGAAAGAAATCGAAGGCGATCAAAGCGGGGTTCATCAGGAAGTCACGACATCCGTGGGTAGCAAATATAGTACCGTGGTAAAGAAAAGCGGACGAGATCCGGCCGTCGTTGATTACAAGGCGTAAATCACGGCATGTCAGAAAAGCGATTTCCCTCTACCAATTCACGGACATTATCATCGACAACACATGTGGATTGAGAGGATGTCTTTTATGGATGGCTTTTCGGGTACAATCAAATCAAAATGCACCCGATGATGAAAAGCACCTTGCTTTCGAACACCGTCGAGGAATATCTTGTTATCTGATCATGCCTTCGGCTTAGCGAGGGCTACATACCCGGTGCCATGACCACTATTTTCGAAAACATTTACGGAAAGCGGTGGAGTGCTACGTAGATGATTTAGTAGTCAAAGTAAATGCATAAAAGTGATCACTTGCGACTTAAAGACAACATTTGAGATAATCGGTCACATCGGTTGAAGATGAACCGACTAAGTCTTTTAAGGGATGTCTAGTGGCAAATTTCTAGGGTTAGTGGTCACGGCGGATGGTATCGTCTCGACCGGACAAAGTCAAAGCTATCCGGGAACTTCCACCTCCTAGAAGCCTCGAGGCTTCGTGGTCTCCAAGAGTTTGGCTTATATTCGCGATTCATTTCCAATTTATCGGAAATGTCAACCCTTCTCGAAGCTCATGAAGAAAGGTGTATCGTTAGTTTGGGATGAAGATTGGGAAGGCATTGAAGAAGATCAAAACATATCTTTCTAATCCCCGTGTTAGTTGCACCTAAATCGGAAAGCCCTTCACGATTTACATCCGATCTGAGTATCGTTAGCGAGTCTCTTAACGGGGCGGCGACAATGGCCATGAACAAGCGATCTATTACCTCGGTAGGGCCGCCGAGGGGCGAATATCGATATCCTCCCATTGAAGGAATGTTTGGCTTTGGTCTTTGCCATCCAAAGATGCGGCATTACGGTGGGACGGACTATACCGTCATCTCTAGAATCGACCCCATCACGGGTATTTATGACCGGCTGTACGTTGAATGGCGAATGGCTAGATGGGCATTGTTATTATCTGATCGATATTCACTTCAAACCTCGAGCGGTGAAGGGTCAAGGCGTGTGTGACCTTATGGCTAACCATCCATTGAAAGGTAAAATCGAATTGTATCAAGACATGCACGATGAACCTTATGAGGCTAATTTGGTCTCTAAGGAGCAGGTATGGCGGTTGTTCTTCGATGGAGCGAGGCGACCCGATGGCCTCGTTGTAGCGGTGGGGTGGTATTGATATCTCCACAAAACCCGCGTGTCTGCTTGGTACGTGGTTGTCGAGAACCATGCACCAATAGCGTAGCGGTATAATGCGTTATTGATTGGTCTCGACATAGCCAAACATTTAGGCGTGAAACACCTTGAAGCATTTGGGGATTCACGGCTAATCGTAAAACAACTAAGAGGAAGTCAGTCGGGCCGCGAAGACCTTATCCCTCATCATCGTGACTTTAGTGAATCCTTTGGAAGCTTTACATTGATCATGTGCCCGTTTGCGAACACTTATCGCGTCGTTAAGCGTCTCTTGCGACTCAGCTAGCCTACGCGAGAATGCTACTTTCGAGGTTATTGTGTCTAGTCGGCAGCTATTTCGACCAAAATATGCATTACAAATCCAGCGGTCGAAGCGAACCTAAGTCACTTGAAGCCGCGAGGCTGGCGGTTTCCGATCATCGACTATGTCTTGCATGGGATATTGCGAAGACATAAAAGAAAGAGAGTCAATTAGTCGGCGAGCATCAAGATTTTACTATGATTCCCAATTCTGGACTTTATATAGAAGGTCATATGATGGAGTTCTTGCTCGATGTTTGTCAACTAAGGAAGCGAGCAAGTCTTGAAAAGCTCATAATGGTGTTTGTGGAGCACACCGGCTGGACCTAAGTTATGGGACCGATTCGTAGACTTGGGTATTATTGGCCAACTATGGTAAAAGGCGCTGTAGCTTACGCTAAACGGTGCCATGCATGCGAGATACATGCTAACTATCTTCATCAACCGCCGGAACACTTGCATCCTCTTTCGTCGGCCATTGAAACATGGGGAATGGACATTGTTGGTCCAATTTCTCCGCCTTCTTCAAAGGACATCGCTTCATATTGGCGATAGCGATTATTTCTCAAAGTGGGCGAAGCCATCCCATTGAGATTGGTCAAGACAAGTGATGTGATTAAATTTGTTAAACATCATGTCATATACCGATATGGTGTGCCCGGCGGTTGTCCACGACAATGGTCCACAATTTGTCGATCATGCTTTCAGCGGTTACTGCGATAAATTCGAATCGAATTTAGCATCAACGACTTACTACCCAGCTAGCGAGCGGACAAGCTGAAGCTTTTAATAAGGCGATCATCAAGATCCTTACTAAGATGGTTTCTTCAAATAAGAAGGATTGGGATGATAAGTTGGGACAAAGTTTGTGGGCTTACCGCTGGTTCGCACACCAGCGGGTACCACCCATATTCTTTAGTTTATGGTTGCGAAGCTATTTTAGATGGAGATTCAAATTCCGTCACTCACGAATGGCATTAACCACGGGAATGGCGGTGAAGAAAATCATCGTCGGCCTATGAGGAACTTGAAATCTTTGGATGAGCGACTCTGAGGCTCAACGACATATCGAGTTGTACCGGACCGGTTTCTAAAGCATTTGACAAGAAAGTCAGAAGTCGTATTTTCAAGGAAGGCGACCTTGTGCTCGTGTCCGGCCGATGATCCTCAATTCTAAGAAGAAGGGAAATTCGAACCAAAATGGGAAGGACCATTAGTAGTGGAGTCTGTTTACTTTCGAATGGGCGTACCGCCTAACCAATCAAGAAGGCGACAAAATCATGATGCCTATCAGCGGTAAATTTACGAAGAAATATTACCCTAATTAATTATCTTATTACTTCTAGGTATTGGCTTACCAAGTAATATTCCAATATTTTATATTCACAATATTAGCCGTTTCTTACAAATGGCGATTATTGTCCAATATTGGCCTACCAAGTGATGTGTCAATATTCTTACAATGTCCACCATTTCCCATAAGTGATGTTCATTATCCTATATTGGCCTACCAAGTGATGCGATGTTCTAATTTCACCCTATCGGTTCTTTCATCGAATAGCGGTCTACCATGCGAGGTGCCTCTATTTCAACCATAGTCGTTATACTCTATGTCGAGCGACTTCGACCACTCCCACATGGTCATTTCATTGAATGACTTTGTTCATAATCATTGTTGTTATACTTTCATGTCGCTGAACAACATGATTGCTTTACGATCACGATCGTTATACTTTTATGTCGAGCGATTCGATCACAACTTTCACACTATCTTATTCACGGTAATAGCCTACCATGCAATTTACCTTTATTCCAATCATAGTCGTTATACTCTCATGTCAATGAGCGACTTGACTACTCCCATGATCATTCCTTTAAATGATTACGTTTGTAATCCTTGTTGTTATACTTTCCGTCCTTTGAACAACTCGATTACTCTTTGATCACAATCATTATACTTTTATGTCCTTTGAATGATTCGATCATCCTCATATGATTTTATTCCTATTAATGACCTACTAGGCAATTTGCCTTTATCTTTTAATCCAGCGTCTTGAGCGGCTAAGGATAGAGGAGATTTTAGCATTAAGCCTAAAGAACCTCCTCGAAAACTCATCATCTTGAGGGGAAAAGTATGGCTAGTCGGTTCAAGCGACGGCGGTAAAGACATACCAAGTCCGTTGATAGGCTGGGAGTTTGCTAAAAATTCCGGGTTGCAAATGCAAATTGCACAAGAAAACATTAAATGGACACCAAAGACGAAATTTTATAACAAAGTCAAGGGTACATAGATTACAAGTTCTCAAGGGTTTGGCGGATTTCGGTAGCAATCTTGACCATAGTTTCCTTGTGAGCGACCTTAACCTCCTCCGTCGCCTGCTTATGAAGATGCGTCGTCGAGAAAGTCGAGCATCGGCTCCACGGCGGCTTAGCCCATCAGTCATTGGATTGACTTGCCGCTGCTGCGGCCTCGTGCTCCGCGCATTGAGCTATCAGAGTTTGATGTTTCTCAGTAGCAGCTGCTAGCCCACTCTCTGCCTCGGCCAATTTTGCTTGAATATCGACGAGTGCAGCCTTATAGGAGTCAACCAGGAGTTGTTGGTTACGCTCGACGCCAGCAACCCTTTTCTTTTCATCATACAGAGATGTGGCCTTTTCAAAGAGCTGGCCAATAGACTGCTTCTTCTCGAGTAGTTGGCGTTGGAGCTCAAATTGGGTATCATCTCTTATTCTCCTAAGCTGCATAGCACGGTCCTCAATCATGGAACGAAGGGCCAGTCCATATCTTTGCCATCTGTTGAAAGGGTCTGCACATACGGATAAGTTCGGTAAAGCGGCGTAGGCTATAGCGTTAGTCGGGCTTTGCATCACATCGAGAGAGGTTCCATCGGCCTTGATCGGCAAAGTCACCACCGCTCTAACACTTGAGCGGGGAGACTCTTTTAGGATGGTGAGAAATTATGGCGAATCATAGATACCGTATTCTTTTGACAAATCAAAGAAGAGGGGTACCAGCGAAGGATTTGAACCCGGCGGACAAGCGAGAGCGGGATTGGCGGGACTTCAATCGAAGAGTGGTGGCGGCAGTCAAAGCGGTGAGGTCGAAACTGTCAGCGGCGAGGATCGCCCGAATCATCATCTCGCGTCACGGGTTACGACTTCGAAACAACGGCGACCGCCGGAGACTCTTCGGCATCAGCAGGCATACTCTTGGCGGCATCGGGAGGGCCTTGATAATGGGGCTCAAGCGGTGGCGGCTTCAATCAAGCCTTCTCTCCTTACAGCTTGACTGCGCTTGGTCAGGAGGCCACGGTCTTTAGATCCTTGAGTGGTTGGCACCAAAGCTTGGCGTCCTCGAGGCTCGAAGTGGGGGTGGCTTCTTGGGAGCGGCTCAGCAATTTTGGTGGCGAGTAGAACTTTCAAGAGGATCCTCACGGAATATGTTCGATGGTTCTCCAAAAGGGCGAAATCTCAGTGTCTCGATCTGAGGTTCACCAGGAGTTTCTTCAAAACCGTGAGAAGAAGAGATGTTGCTACCGTACTCATCTAGAGCCTCATCTATATCCTTTGGGTCTCATGTGGGGTGGATTGGCGTGATGGCTCTTGAGTCCCATGAGGCTGGATTGGCGTGAGGGCTCCATATCGACTTGGGGTTTAGCGGTCCGGCATCCGTTTGGCGTGCAAATACTCCTTTAGTCGAATCGGCTCCTCGTTGAAGTCGGCCTTCCTATAGCGGCCCGAATCAATCGTAGCGGAAGAGTTGATGTTAAAGCACGGAATTTGGCGTTTGCCATGCAATGCCACTTGCGATCTGTGAGCGTCGTCGGGGATTGAGGTCTCGTTGGAAGCGAACGCGTGCGGCGGCGGTCCAATACCAAGCCACGGCTCCCACAACTAAGCGCGGCCGTCGGATTGTAGTGAGGATTGGGATTACCGACATACGGTTGGTCATACCGGCGGCGAGCAAAGCGGCAAGGTAGATAAGGCTCCTTCACGCATATAGGACGAAGCGGCATACAAAATACCCGTCGGATGCTCATGAGCCATAAAGCGGCCAAGTGATAGAGTGGTATAACCACGAGCATTGGGTTCATCCACTAAAGCTTGTCCATAGTGACCCGGGGAAAATGAGGAGGCACGGTTAAAGAATAACTCTTATAGTCGGGAGCGCCTTGCCGAAGCCATGTAATGCTTGGTCAATCGGCGTTCTCTAGCCTCACGGATGAAAGGTAACTTGTCCCTCCACATGTGCGAAGGTGTACCCATAAGAGTAGGGCAATGCATGACGAACCACGCCATAAGATAGGCGTATGGTAATTCTACCAGGGTTCTCGGCACCATGGCGAAGGCATAGCAAAGGCCGCAACCAGCGGTGAATCTGGGCAATCATGGCAGGAAGAAGTGCATATTGGCGCCCGTCGCTAAGCGACAGCGAGGAAAATCACCTCGGATGCCCGATGGAGTCAAAGTGCCGGCCGAGATGGCGATGTGTTTGAGCCACAACATGAGGTAGCTGCTAGCACAGCTTGAAATCGGCTCCCGCTCGGTAAAGATAAGTGTCAAATGTCGTCCCTTAGGAAGCCATGCTGCGTCGTGTTAGTCACATAGGACATTGGAAGGTTACAGAGCACAAGCGTGACAAAGCACCGCCTCAAGAGGACCGGGGGCACCAGCGTACCTTTCTTATCATCTAGCCCCTCAAAGAGGTAGTGAGCCCAAATCTTTGTGACTAATGGACTTCTCCCCTTCTTATCGGTGGCGTGCCTACATGTGCAAATATGATAATGGCACATCACTTCCCAATAGGTCTCCACTACTTGGGGTGATCTCTTTCCAAATCTGCGGTTCTTTATACCGGGATGTACTCCTCATCACGGATACCTCCATGAGGTAGTCGAGAAATCTCGGCCATCTCATGCAAAGCAATCCCCAACTTCGCCATGCAGGGTGAAGAAAGTGTGAGTATCGAGGATTATACAACTCAAGATTCCAAGGCTGTTGAGAATTGTTCCTCAAACCCGGTTGAGTTGCCGATAGGAGCCCTAAGGCCAAACCTCTCCAACTTCGTCCACGATACTCTTCTAGAATGTATTGGTGATCGCGAGGCCACCATTCGAAGGACCCCATCGAGACCAACCGAGTCAGGAAATCCTTGGCGGTTGCCCTTCCGCCTTATGGAAAGCGACCAAAGGTGTTGGCGCGGCGGTGATTCACCAGCGGAAGCTCCCTTTGGAAAAGTCCGGGTTGTAGACCGGTTACATGATGACCATGGCGGTCCACTTGTGCACCATCTCGGAAAAGCGACCACACATTACTCCGTCTTGAGTGGGAGTTAGATCCCAATTCATCTTCCTAGGGTAAAGCGGCCCTTAGCGAAGTGAGTGAGCGATCCGCGTTCCATTGCGGGCAAGAACATGTAGCGTGAGTTCACCACCACGAGCCACTTGTATGAACCCAAGTCCAATAGATGCGGATCCTCGGCATCATCGCCAAACAAGAAGGCGGGCTTTATAATCGGTCGGTTGGCCATTCGGAGGGCATCGTAATCCAGCGCCTAAATGTGGGTGTCGAGGGTTCGAGCGGTTCAATTCTTCTTCATTCCTATCCACAAATGCGAGGAGCGTTCATGAGAGGAGAAAGTCGAGTTACGCCTCTTGAGCACCATTTGCTCAGAAAGCACCCGTTGAGGGATGGGGGTAGAGGATGCTCAACTACACAAAAGAAGAAGAAGTTAATCTTAGAGGCTTAAATCGCCACTTCAAAAGACAAAGTCACTCCGAAGAAGCGAACCTCGTCAAGCTAGGCTCATCCAACAAGAAAGCAAGCCTCGGCGAGCGAGACTCATCTTCCCGAGCGAGCCTGCGCCAAGCGAGACCCATCCCACAGAAGGCGAGCCTGCGCTAAACAAGACTCACCATTCAAAGAGGCGAGACTGTGAAGCGAGCTTCATCTAAGATAATCAAACCTGCGCCAAGCAGGCGAGTTTCAAAGCAGAGACCCTATGGGGATGCGGAAAATCAGAACCTCGTGAGGTTTATCAAACCAAGCGAGGCAAGCCTCGTTAAAACGGCAGTGCGGTTAGAAAGTTCACGATCTTTGAGATCGATCTGCGTCTCGAGTGAAAATTATGTCCGCGAAATCAACTCTGGCAGATTATAAAGGTCATGTCTTGTGAGCGATGCTCTTCGCCTTTACTGTGGCGGGCGGTGGAAGCGAGCGAAGTCCCAGCGGGCTTTGCCTTTACCCGATGGCGGTTTTGGGGGCCATTGCTTGGCGTCAAGGAGGATTTCGGTGATCAAATTTGTGGCTTGAGGAAGATGGCGATGGGGAACTTCTGCTGACCTTTATTTGTCATATATAGGGTCTCGAAGAACCCAATGGCCAGAGATATCTGACCCGATCTCTCCGTGATCATCGATCACGAGATCTGCGGGCGAATCGGGATATGACAAGTCACTTTCGAAGGGGCTAATCCTAATTTGCCCGTGGATGCGGATTAAAGAAATGGGAAGCAAGCGCCAAGGGTCGGTGAGTCGCGAGGTTCGTGGCCTTGCCCTCATACACGAACTCTGGCGAGGTTGGAGTCACGAGTTAGCCAATAGCTATTAGAAAAATTCAAAGTATTCGGACCCCACACAATCGATTCAAGTCGAAAACTTTGAAGGGGTCTTGTAGGCGATCAAAAATCCTCTAGGCGAGGTCACAAGCATCCTAGTTGTTAAAGCTTCAAAGCGAGACTTCGTTAAAGGCTCGACCTCTCTGAGGTTTGCAATGAGGCGGAGTTCAATGCGTAACCACGAGGCTCGCCCGAAATGAAGCTCAACGGTTATATGATGAGGTTAGGTCCCCAACACTTAAAATTGGCGAGGCTGCCCACAACATCAAAGTTTGGCGAGACTGCCCACCTATCAAAGTTTGGCGAAGTTCTCCATTGAGACTAAGTCCATGGCGGCAAAGCCCTCTTGTCGGGCGAGGTTAGCCCAAGTAGCGAACCTCGCCATTCAACAGGGTTAGCCTACAGCGGTGAACCTCGCCATTCAACCGAGGTTCGCCTACAGCGGTGAACCTCGCCATTCAACCGAGGTTCGGCGGTGAGTGAACCTGCGCCATTCAACGAGGTTAGCCTACGGCGGTGAACCTCGCCATTCAACCGAGGTTCGCCTACAGCGGTGAACCTCGACATTTAACCGAGGTTCGCCTCGGTAGTGAGCCTCGACATTCAAGCGAGATTAGTCAGCGTGAAGCTTAAAACCCAACCATTTCATCCGAGGTTCGTCTACAGCAGTGGCTCGCTATCCTACCAAAATGCATAAATGAATCTGGCGAGGTTAAGCCAGCGTGGCTTCGTCGGCTAACAGTTCATCCAGCGGCGAACCTCGTCATTCAATCAAGGTTCAGCCGAGCCGCTTCGTCATCTAACGGCTTCGAGGCTCGCCATAACGGCAAAGGCCACGAAGGCCACGGCGATACGTGGGTATCGGTTATACCCACGACCACGATAACTAATCACGTTCCCACGATTATAGCACACGGTTATGTGCTTAATTGTGATAAATAGTCTTGGGCGGCGATGGAAAAGGGACTTTTGGAAAATTCAGCATTTGTGCGCCAAGAGATTGAGTTCTTCATCAATCATCAACAACTTTGTTACGATCGTCAGCGAGCGGATCTCTCGTGAGCATTGAGTGAAGTCTTCTTCGCCACCAAGAACCCATATAAAGAAGTCAAATCAACCTTCTCTTCCTCATGTAGAGAGTGTGATTGTAATTCTTCTTCAAATTCAATCAATACAAAACTTTTCGACTCTACAAGGAGGAATGTCACCATATTTGAGATTGTCACTCAAGGAAGGTGATTGCTCAATCTGAGGCTATTCATGGATCTATGAGTTCAAATTGGGTGACCCTAGTTCTCATCAGTCCTAAATCACCTTGTTTGGGTGAAAGTTGATTTCATTGTAAAACTTGAGAAAATTACACTTTTGGTTCTCGATTACAAGAAAATTAAATAACTCTCTCACAAGCTTCGAACAAAGAGCGCTACAAGTGTAGATCTCTGTTTTGTGGGACTTTGCATCTTGGGGGCAGCGTAATCCGTGGACCACCGGCGGCGATCGTCGAATCGGCGGGGTTTAGTTGATGCCATAGGAAACAAGAACTTGGCAAATATCTTAGCAAGGTAAGATATCTACTCTTCTCAAGAATAAGTCAAGGCTTAAGCTTCGAGGAATCTCCGGTGTGGATCGTGTTCTTGAACTCGGAAGCTTGGATCTCTGATTACCCCTTTCTTATGGCCGACCCACTTGAAGTGGGCGTAGGAGGGTATTTATAGTCTTTGGGAAGCGTGCCCTCTTGAAACACAAGTGTCATAAGTGCGAGAATTCTGATTAAGCGGTAGCTGTTGCCTGGCAAGGCGCCTCGCTAAGCGGCGGCGGTGCAGCTACCTCGCTAGCGGCCCGTAATGGTACCTAAGCTAGCGGCGGCGGTATAAGCGCCCATGGACAAGGCGAGGCAATATCGTCCGCCCATTTCATAGCGGTTTCCACGCTTTTGGCATGATTAAATGCCTAGAATTACGCCTAGTGAAGTATCTTGCGATGTAACCGCCTATGCGATGTCGAATGTTTCTGCGTTGATAAAGTCAAGTGGGCCCCACCGGCATTGATTTAGACCCCGAGAGCTCATTTTAAGTATTACGGGTGTCATTATTTGGCGAGACACAAGTAAGTCGCTAGTCATGAGACACATCAAATGTCGCTTCGTGGCAGAGACCACAAATGTCTGCATAACGTGAGACACATCAAATGTCTCGCTTCGTGGCGAGGCACACCGAGTGTCTGCTTCGCGGCCGAGACACATCAAAATGTCTGCTAGTGGCGAGGCCACACATAAGTCTCCGCGTGGCGAGACACAATCTTCCAATATTGGGCTTCTTGAGATTTCGGCGGCGTTGTCCTTGATCTTCTCATGATTTAGTCATATTTGAGGTTCTTGACAATTTTTGATGCCTACGGATACCCCCTCCAAAGTTTTGGACTCCTCTGTATTTTATCGAAGTGCGGAATACTGGATAAGATCTTGCCGCTACGTTTCAGCGTTGAACTTTGTAGAAAGGCCCATGTTTTGCCGGTTTCTTGAATCAGGCTCTGTGGCGTCGTGACCATACTTTGGGATCAATAGGCATTGCATTTGTATTTGGATTGATTGAAATGTCGAAGTCGATTTTGGACTAATCATCTTCATCTTGAAAGTCACCACGGGTTATAATTGAAATGCCTTGAGAATCATTGAGAAAAGCGTCGTCACGGTTTTACGAATATCAGTTCGAGCTTCTATATGTAATATCTGGAATTGTCCCACTTGAAGCTGGCGGGGCAATCTGAAGTGTCTCGCTCAAAAGGACCGCAAGAATGCACGAGCATGCTTGAGCTTCGGGGCGATGTAATGGCACATTTGCATTAGCAATGAGTTACAAAGTGCATTAAAATCACGGTAAGATAAAGTGCTTGACCCGGGAAGAGTGAACTGATGTCTCATTATTGCTTGTATGATAGATATAGGATTTTGGCAAACCCTCGACCATCAACGGTTTGATGAGCCTTTACCATACCGTTTGAGTTGGGCTAGCATGTAGATTATCGGTCCGTTCTACATGTTACGTTGTGCTAAAAGAGTGAATTCTCTTAGACTTTATGCTACGATATTGAAGCGTGGCTCGGTCAATTATCCGGGAGATTGATTGCGGTAGCATGTGTTAGATGGAACTTATCTCGATAAGGGGCGAGAGATAATATCCTATGCATGAAAGCATAGTTTAGGTGTCATTAGGTAATGACATCTATGCTACGATTTTGAATCGTAGGCTTGTGGAATTGTGTTTTCTCTTGGTAGCTAGAACCCGTTGGTGTGTCTTCTCTTGGGGCGAACGACATTGTTGTTTTCTCTTGGTAGCGAACCATTATGAGTGAGACCTCTCATTCATAAAAGGAATCGAGAGGGATTTTGACCGTGGTCCTAAGCGTAGGAAGGTTTGACCAAGTGGGAATGAAAATAAAAAATGATCCTAAGCGTAGGAAGGTTTGATCGGGATAGGAGTTTTGAGACAATCCTAAGCGTGGAAGGTTTGATCGCTCAATGCGGAAGTGGACCTCTCGTTCATAGAAGGAATCGAGAGGATATTGGCCGTGGTCCCTAGCGTAAGAAAGTTTGACAGGATAGGAGTTTTGAGACAATCCTAGCGTCGGAAGGTTTGATTGCTCAATGGAAGTGGACCTCGTTCATGGATTATCCACCGGCTTTCTTCAAAATTGGGGCGGAGTGAGTAAGAAGGAAGAGCAATTTAACCTCTTATATTCATCGGAGGAAAGGGCGGTTTATACTACGTATTGTCCGAGTCTGGAAGGGCGATTTATACTCGTATACATTAGTCTGAAGGGCATTTATCGTGTATACTGTCGAGTGCGAAGGGAGCGGTTATACTCGTATACATTCGGAGTCAGAGGAAGGTTTATACTATTATATCAGTCTGAGAGGGCGGTTTATATAGTATACACTGGATACGAGAGGGCGATTTATACTCGTATACTGTCGAGTCGAGAGGGAGGTTTATACTGTATACAATAAGTCGAGAAGGATTTATACTGTATACACGTCGAATCTGAGAGGGCGGTTATACTTCGTATACACGTAGAATCTGAGGGGCGATTTATACTCGTATACCTGTCGAGTCAAGTTTGATTCGACTTATTTACGTTAAGGCGGCTTCAACCAAGGCTTGGATGATGGCCTTGAGAGCTAAGCAATCCTTTGTAGGATGGAGGATCCTCGTAATGCATACTGATATTAGGGTCCAAGTTTTGTTAACCTCCTCTTGATTTTAATTGGAGGCAACTTGATTTTGTTGTTATCAAGGAGGTGTTTGAAGATGATTGGAACCTCTTAGGTCTTTGAAAAGTATGTCTGTGGAATTACGATTTAGAAGCTTTTGGCCAGTGCGTTGTTGCGGCAGCTTGACTAGGCGATCCACAGATGCCTTTCCTCTATTACGAGAGGAAAAATTTACTTCGAGGGGTCGGTAGTCATTTTGCCTCTTTAGGTTTTCTTCCTTAGAAGCGTTGGCTTGTTCTCCTCGTATTTTTAGGTCTTTCCATGTAATTGGCGGGGCGACCCCATGACTTCCGCAATTCTATAGAAAGATTGTTGTAGCAAGTCTTGATATGAACTCTTCATTAATGGATCCGCAATTCATAGCTTTATTGAATAAACGAAGGTGTCGATTGTCTCCCACCTTTACGCTTTTTGTCTAGGAGAGTTCCAATTGAGACTTGATGTCGTCATCGAAGAAGTTCTTTGAGAAAAGATTTCCATGTCCTCGGTTAAGGCCTTGAGTCTTTGATACCAATCGAGCGACTCCTTGAAAAATCGCGAGCGAATGACCGAACCATCGAGGCTCGTTTCAGAATTACCCCAAATGTGATTTGAAGTAAATCAGGTGTTGTGAAGGTGACCCTCTCCGTCAAATGGCTGAAGTTGATCAAATTGAATTTGGTGGGTAAGGGATTGAATCCCATTCTCGGATCACGGACCGCAGGGATACCGTCCTTTTGACTTCTGTGTGGACATCAAAGCATTGATTTTATTTTCAAGCTCTTTCATCCTTTCGCCATCATCCTCCTTGTTTTGGATGGCTTCCAATAGGAAGAATTGGACCATTTCCACCTTGAGCATCAAATGGAGCTTTCTTTGGAGGTTGATCGGCATAAATGTGTTCATCAATCTCGAATCGTGTCTTGACATTATGAGCATTATGGTGGGTAACTCCACCTTGTTGGTAGTTGGTGGTGGACCGGGTTGTGCAACCGTTTGGGCTGCGACTCCCTCATCTGTTGCATGGCTAGCTCCATCTCTGTTCTCATTTGACCTTAAGCTCTTCTCTTTGCTTGGCTAAGGCTTCTTGTAACATTTGAGCGGGACATGGGAGTAATGGTAAAAGCTTCTGGGATGGGGACCAACACTTGACATTGTGTCATCGGAAGCTATCGCCGAATTGATGTCGGAAACTTCGTCATCAGATGACTCTCCCTCATGCATCCTTCTATAGTCAATGCGTCGCGTAGCTCGCAATTGCAATCGGGACAATCTCTGGGAAATCTGAGAACTAACTCTTCCTCCAGGAGTGAAGTCAGGATCTGCATCCGTCGCCAGTGATCCTTTCCCTTTGTTTACCATGTTAATAGTCACTTGAAACTCATCAAATTGGATGGATGATCTCTTTCTTCTTCGATGTCGTCTTGGTGTGGCCAGATCTTCCGATTCTTGGCGAGGGGCCGTTCGAATCTGAAGCTCTTTGTGGGTGGCGTTCGACCGGAAACGGCACATCGATAACGACATCTTAATCAGTTTTGCACATGAGCAAGAACAACCTATTTCATCGATCGTCCTCTTTAGGTGTGTTGCCACCCGGCGATGGTGTGGTTGGTGTGGTTTATCACAAATTGCACTTCCACCCCCAAGTGTAATGTTGTCCTTAATTGGAGGACACGTCTTCTTTTGGGGACGGCGATTCTTTGACTTGAGAACAACTTCCGCGCTTGCCGTCATAAAGTTGCCGTATGAATCACGAGGGTGCAGTCATCTCTCGTGATTTTCGCGAGTCACTTGCCTCAATTTCTTCTTCTCGGCGGACTCGTGGACCCCTTGTGGGATGCTCAAAGCGAGATGTAATTGGAATTCTAGAGACACGGGATATTTCGGCTTGCTCAAGACTCTTACGGCTGGGTAATCCAAATGTTTCTTCACTGGAACCTTGCTTTTATTTCACAGTTGTGTGGACCAGACTAAACTGCGAAGTTGTCGGTTCTAGACTTAAAGGTTGATACTTCATCGGAGAAGTGGAAGAAAGGCGGAAAAGCCCATCTTTTGTCAATGCATGGAGGGCCCTGCGCTTTTGGCGGCGATTCGGCTATCTCGGCTGGCGAGGAGCAGTTTGCTACCTATTGTGGCGAAGCCATTCGAGCTTTATCTCGCTGGCGGCGATTTACTATATCTCGGTAGCTGTTGGCGAGGCAGACTCTTGAGCCGATTTTGATGTCGACTTCGGGATCCATGCTTGGCGATTTTGAGCCGTTTGCTAGGTTACTTTTGACTCTTGCGCCTTGCGAACAACAGCACGTGCTCGAGCAAAGCGTGCACGGCGTTTTTGAGCGCGCTCCTTCTTTGTCAATCGAGTCCTTTTAACAAGAACCCATTCTTCCTTGTTAGGGAATGCGGCGGATTGAAAGATTGCGGTTGTTGATGCCTTTGATCCGTGAGTTCGATAGTGAACTCCATCCGTCGACTCCATGGCCTTGGCTAGTGTGAGCCATCTTTTGGCGTCGTCTTTGGCGAGCTCTCTTCGTCGGATCAGTTGAGATCTTGTTGAGAGGAAATCGCCTGCATGCATAGCGAGCGAAGATCGTTGCACATCACAACGAGCGAACCTCCCTCTTAGGGGATGAGATCCTCCGATGTTTGCGGGATGAGGAGGACTTTGATGAGGAAGAGGAGAGATATTCTTGAATTTGGCTTGATCGAAGAAGTAGTCTATTCCATCAACCATGAGAATTGGCTGCGATCATTTGCAAGGTGCGACACAACGATCTCGGGCTCGAGCCGTTGGCTCCATGTGTAGCCATCGTGTTTGGGTCGAAAGTTGATTTCATTGTAAAACTTGAGAAAATTACACTTTTGGTTCTCGATTACAAGAAAATTAAATAACTCTCTCACAAACTTCGAACAAAAGGCGCTACAAGTGTAGATCTCTGTTTTGTGGGACTTTGCATCTTGAGGGGCGTAATCCGTGGACCACCGGCGGCGATCGTCGAATCGGCGGGGTTTAGTTGATGCTTAAAGGAAACAAGAACTTCAGCAAATATCTTAGCAAGGTAAGATATCTACTCTTCTCAAGAATAAGTCAAGGCTTAAACTTCGAGGAATCTCCGTGTGGATCGTGTTCTTGAACTCGGAAGCTTGGATCTCGATTACCCCTTTCTTATGGGACCCCACCCAAGTGGGCGTGGGAGGGTATTTATAGTCTTTGGGAAGCGTGCCCTCTTGAAACACAAGTGTCATAAGTCGCGAGAAATTTGCGATTAGCCTTGGCTCCATTTGCCTCGCTAAGCGCCTGCGCTAATTGGCGGCGATCTTGGCTACCATGCTTGGCCGGCGGTATGGCTACCGGCCCGACAAACAGGCAATATCGTCCCTTCATTTCTTTGTAGCGGTTTCCACGCTTTTAGGGCATGATTAAATGCCTAGAATTACGCCTAGTGAAATCTTTAGCATGTAACCTATTAGCGTGTCGAGCGTTTCTGCGTTGATAAAGTCAAGTGGGCCCCACCGGCATTGATTTAGACCGCCGAGCTCATTTTAAGTATTACGGGTGTCTCCATTATTGGCGAGACACAAGTAAAGTGTCGCTAGTCGCGAGACACATCAAGTGTCTGCTTCGTGGCGAGACACACAGTGTTCGCTATGACGGGGACACATCAAATGTCTCGCTGGTGGCGAGGCACACGCAGTCTGCGGTGAGAGACACA
>CM022703.1:73789704-73801154 GCA_012295165.1 Asparagus setaceus | reverse complement strand
GATCAAATCAAATCGAATATCGACGTAATCATTTTTTTTGTTTAAAATTTACAATTTGAATATCCATTTTGGGTTTTCGTTTCAAACTCGAATACTGATATTTGATAAATATTCACAAATATTTATCGAATATTGAAGTATATTCATTTTACTAAAGAATTTTATTTTCAAATAGCATTTAAATTTATAATTGACATTATGTCTTCATAATTATGTTGTATATATATTTAAGTTGAATATTTCGTTAGAAAAATAATTGAAGATGCTTTTATTTCTCTCAAAATTAATATATGAAACTTAAGTAGGTGAGTTGAAAATATAACATAATGTGTGTAATAATATAAATTATAAGTGATCAAAATTTAAACAAATATTTGATAAGTAAATGAATAGAATATAGTCATGATTAAATTCTATTTGTTTATTTAATCGAATGCTAAAAATTATTTGTTTAGCATTAAATGAATTGTCAAATCAAACATATTCAAATAGTATCTCGAACGATAAACGAACTATTTGTTAATTATTTAGTTTATTTCCACCTCTATCTCCTTATGTGGTGTATGACCCAATGTGGCTACTTTGCAGTGCGTTTTACATTTATTCTTGGTTTTCATCAGCTTTTCCTTTCCCTCTAAGTTAAAAAAAATTTCTAAACTACTTTCCCCTAAATATTTGACTATGGACTTCCATAAGGCCCAGATTAAACCAATATACACTAAAAAGAGAATACTATTTGATACTTCATGAAAGAAGGTGAGAAGTTAAAATGCTACATAGAGTTGGTCACTTCGTCCAAATAATTAAGCAAAACATTCTTCAACGCCATAATCTTATCTTGCATATTATGATAAGGGTTTTCCTAGAAACCATCTTTAAAATAGGGTAATTATAAGAAAACCACCTTTCATTTTTAATTTATACATAAACCACCTTTAAAATTAGTTTTGTTGCAATCAATCACCTCACAAATTTTCACTTAAAACCCAAAATTACCCTTAAAAAACTCACATTCAATATATATGACTCATTTTTTTAGTATTTGGGTTTTATTAGGATACAACTCACATACTTTGAACTTGAATTTTTTAAGCATATTTTTGGTTTTTTAGTGAAAATTTGACTAGGAGATGGTTGATTGCAAAAAAATCAACTTTAAAAGTTGTTTCTGTATAAATTAAAAATGAAAGATAGTTTCCATATAATTACCTTATTATTAGAGTGGTTTCTAATAAAAAAAACCCTTATGATAATAATCTATGGGCCATGAATATGATTGGATGTGGGATCCCCACTTTCGGTCCGTACAAGCATCCCTTGCTCCTCTTCGCTACCAAAAAGAGCAAGGAGTTCTGGATAGCGACGCGCTGGTCAAGCCTCTTGCAAATTGAAACCTCTGCTTGCCTGACAAGCAACAACATTCAACAATTTATTCAATTGTGAACTTAGAGGGATATGTTCATAAGCTTTTGAAAAGGACTTGTATTTTCACACCTTGGTCCAGGCTGTAAAGTTCATGTATTTGATCATATCATAGCTTGCAACGGCAAAGTGCAAAAGGAAAAAAGAAAAAAAAATTGTGATTGATAAGGAAATGAGTGCTGTCACATGGATATATTCTTTGAATATCCCGTTGCAAATGGGTAAAACTGTAGGTGCTCTATAAGCATTGCATCAAATCAATAGGAGAAGACCATATGGTACAAATCACTTCTAAATAAGAAAGACATAAATCACTTCCAAATAAGAGAGCGGTGGTACTAAATAATTTTTCGTTTGTTGCTCGCTGTTCTCTTGTTGGTGTGGTGTAGTGCTCATGGAGCACGTAAAAGTTTTTCGTAAAACAAACATGAAGAGAAAAAGAGTAATTGATTTTTGTATTTATTTGAACAAAAAATTCCCTTTTTATTGTAAGGGAATTAAGGAAACCACCAATAAGTTAGGCTCTATTCTATTCATTGTTCTTAATTACTCGAGTTTTAAAGAATCACCTCTATGTGTCATTTCGCCAACATGCAACCACCTATGTTTTCCAAATTTTAGAGATTTATTTTAGAACAAAGAAGAATTAAGAGACCGATATCAGAGAAAACTCTTTTTGAAAATGACGGTCAACTTAAGTTTTTTTCTCCCATTCTCATTGCAATTATTGTGAGTTGCAATTCACAATCTTACATTTCATTTCCTAATATAAAATGACAACAAACCCAAAGATTATTTTTGGCGACCACTTGCCACAAGTTTAAGGAAATTTTAATTTTGGACCACCAACAAATACTTGCTTGATATGAGTTCAAACTAGCTTGAACAAGGACAAATCAGTGAAATAGACCACTTTAAAACTTAATTAGCAAAATAGGCCCCAAAAAAACTTAATTAGCAAAATAGACCCAAAATATATCCTCTTGTTTTATTACCTACATATTCACCTCGTCATGGCAATTTTTGTATATTGTGGGTACTATGTCCTCTTATTTTTTATTATAGTTTTTTCTTATTTGAAGTTAATGTTGGTCTCCCTTTGCATGCATAAAATTCAGCTGTAGTTATAATTTCAAAATATAGTAATGACAATGGAAATTCATTTTATTATACTATACATTTGTTAACTACAACACAACACTTTCTAAAAGAACAATGCACAACTAAATTTACTCCAAGTCTTTTTAGAAACTTACGCTTTACAATTAAATAGAAAATTATAATTGCATCAAATGTAACTTTTCACAATTTATATATATAATCATGTTTATAATTTTTTATGAACAAAATAGTTTTGAAATTGATAAAATTTTGAAATAGACCAATTTTGACATTTAATTAGCAAAGTAGACCAACTTTTAGCAAAATGGTCTATTTTGCTAATTAAATACTTTGTTGGTCTATTTTGCTAATTAAATATTCAAATTAGCCTACTTTCAAAATATGTCCCTTGAACAAACTAGTGGATCCAAAAGTGTTTCTTGGACCACTGTTGGCTAGCCAACCAAAATAGCTCAGTTCTCTTTTTGCACAACATGGAAATAGCCAACATCCCTCTCTTACCTTTTTATGTGTTCTCTATTTAAATAAAAAAAACCATTAATTAAACTAACACTTTCATCCATCTCTTTTGAATTCCCATCGAGCAAAAGCCACATGACTATCCTATGATCTGCTTAATGACAAAAATATCTCTGAAGCGAACAAATGTCTTTAAAAGAATCACATTACACTCACGGAGAAAAACTAAAAGGCTTGAGTGGAAATGTTAGTTTTAGAACTTGAAAAATATCCTTTGTCATTTGTACAAATCTGGGTGGGGGGTTTTCTGCAATGCTCAAAAGCTTATCTTGTTTCAAAAATAGGTTGAAATGTGATTTCCATGCCCGCCATCCCTTCCACGTAAGATTTTGATTTCGAGGGTTTTACATATCACATGTTTGGTTAGATTTTCATGGAAATGGGACCAAATAGCCATGTCGGAAAACTTGTGTTTGCCTAAACGAAGCCAATGAAACGAAGAATAAAATAATCCCCACTATCCTTAAACGGAATAAAAGTAGATAAAATAATATATTGTCGGTTTTCAAACGCTTTAACCAACAATGAACCAAACAAATAAAAAAAATATTTCCACATTTTGAACAAACACAAAATATCTATTGTTTTGAAAACCTCCAAAATGCTCCGATATTAATTTCCAGCTTTGTTTTCACATTTCATCATATTTTGGAAACGAAACAAACAGGCCCCGAATCAAATTGAAAAGTTTCCCGAACCGGAGACAACAGATTTCAACCGCATGATTCCGTTGTCGACGGTCAAAGGTCAAGCCCCCACTGCAGGTCAGATCCAGACAAAACCAGCCATCAACCGAACCGTGCAATGCACAAGCCATACAGTGGCACAAACCGTAAATATCTCGAACTGCCAAGGCCATTTCCATCAACTTTTAAGACCTCACAAAAAGACAAGGAGCAGGTCAGTGGTAGGCAAAAGGCGGGCCTCCAACGTTCCTCCCCTTTAAATCCGCAAAATTTCCCAATTTTTTATATATTAAAAAATTCGAATAAAGTCGTAATTTTCTTTTCCAACTCTGCCCGTCTCTTTATTAAATTATTAAATTAAAAACAATACAAATTTCGAGCTCCCACGATTAAAATATTCCCTCCTCTACAAAATTTCAAAAATATCTTCCATCTTTATTGCCATTAATTTATTATTAATATTATATTTTTTATTATTTGTTTTTTTCATTTTATTTGCTTGCTCTCCTCCCCCATTTCAACGGACCCTCCTAAAATCCATCAAAACCTTGTTCCGGTCACCGCCGAAGACGGTTTTCCGACAGCCAGGGGAGAAATCGGTGCACTTAGAGACAAAAAAAACCCCACCCACATCAAACGATAAAATTCCCTCTGTGTCCCCGATGGAGCTTCAACAGTCGAGCTCGTCTCATGGGGCAGCTCGCTGAAACCCTAGAAACCTTGAGCGCGAAATCGGAAGGCGTAGGGTCTCTAGACTCTTTTGACTGCCGATCTAGCGTCTGTTGACTGTAAAAAGAGCTTTTCTAGGGTTTTTAGGGTTTATTTATGTGCAATGGAGGAAAGAGAAGCGTCAAACAAAGCAGAACCGGCGACGATAGCCACGGAGCAGAGGGAGGAGGATCCTCGAGAGGCGACTCCGCCGCCTCCTCCTCCTCCTCCGCCTCCGCCGGCCGCTCCGACTGTGATCACGTTTGGCCCGGCGGCGGAGCCCTCGGCGGCGGTGGCCTCGACGCCGGCGGTGGGGTCCAGCGATGGACCGGTGAAGAAAAAGAGGGGGAGGCCGAGAAAGTACGGGCCTGACGGTAGCGTGGTGGCGCCGACGAGGCCACGGCCGCAGCCGCTGAATCCGATGCCGATCTCGGCTTTTCCGGCGGGGGAATACCCGGCGGCGTCGCCGGCGGTGGTTTCAATGAAGAAGCGGGGTAGAGGGCGGCCAGGTGGTCCCGTGAGCAACTATCAGCAGCAGCCAAAGTTTGAGCTCGAGGGCTTAGGTAATTTCTTTTGCTAATAAGCCCCTAAGGTTCTATCTTTTTGTATAAATTTGTTAAGAGTTTGGATTTGATCAGTAGCTTTCAGGTTTTGTTAGGGTTTTGGATATAGTTGTTGGTTGTTGGAATTTTGTTGAGTTATGGGACCACTGAGTGACGGTAGGGTTCTCATTCATCAGATCTCTGATGAAACGGGGGTTGTTCTTGTCAAGAAAGGCAATATTTGGTGGGGTTAGCTGTGGATTTGGGAGTTCGAATCTTGTTGAGTCACTTTTTTCGGCAACACACATAGTAATGTTGTTATTATACCTGAACTGGATAATGAACCCATTCTTGAAGGATATCTGAACCTGACTTAGTTGGATAAGTTGCTCGTCTTCAACTGTAGTAAATAGTTTTAAGTTGCTTAGTGTTTGCTGATGTCGCTTTTTATTCTGATCTTTTTATCGATGATGTGACTTCAATGATGTGAAATTTAAATGCCTTCGTTATCATTAGATCTCGTATCTTGTAGGGTCCAACTGAATCTTTGTTCACGGCGTATAATTTTCACTTTCTCATCTAATGTTTAATTAGAGAATATGACCATGATTCGGTCTTTGGAGTCTTGTTCTATCAATTGCTTTTCCCATTATAAAGTGAGTTCATACTTCATAACATGTTTGCTTATGATTGCTGGTATTATTTCAGGCGAAATGGTTGCTTGTGCTTCTGGCGCCAATTTCACGCCTCATATCATCACTGTTGCAGCTGGTGAGGTATGGCTTGCATAACTTAATTGCATTCTCATTTGTATCTTCCATACTTTACATTAGATGTTAACTCTATATGTTACTTTCTGTTCTTTACTTTTTTCATGTATGAATTAGAATGACATTTGGAATCAGTATTTATGTGGGAAATGAAAGTGCACTTCTTCTGCGTACTCTGTATCAGAAAGTAATTTAGGTATCATTTTAATGACAAATCACTTTGCATTTGTAGTTACATTACTTTGTTGTGTCATGTAATTATTCCATTAACCTGGAGCGGTTTATTTTAACTTGAAGCAAAAGGAAATCAGATTCTCTTGTGGAGATCAGACGATACATGATTTTATTTTTTGGATAAGATAAAACAAGGAAACTGCTTTTTCAAGATGTTAATTCATGTTTGTGTGGCCATTTAAGGAAATGATTCTGATGGTTTCAAGCTAAGTGGCCTGTGTGGATCTCTCCTTAATAGTTTTCTTTAGTTATGTTATTTATAGGTTTATTTAAATTTTGAAATGTGGTCTCTCGAGTTAAAGCATGCCCACATTAGACTGTTTTTAGCTAACAACCTCAGTTTTTTGCTCTAACTCAACCTTTTTTTTTCATGTGTGTGTAAAGGTGTTACGATAGAACTCATACATGTTCATTCCCCTTCAACTTCAAGTATCTTCAGAAATGAACTTGTCACGGATCCATTTCATGTAAAACTACAAATACATTACCTTGGCCTATCAACATAAGTTTTGTGAGATACCCTAGCATATGAATCAACATTGTTTTGAAAAGCGGTTTGGGCCCCCGCCTGGGTGGTCGCTTAAACCTAAGCGGTACCTAGGCCGACCGTCTAAGTCTTGGGAGCGCCTAGGGGAGAATGAGCTGCTTACATGGACTATACAGTGTTAAAAAGATGTGTATTGCTCGCTTAAGCATAGTAATGGTGTAAGAGAGTTAGCCAGATTAAAATGTACCAAAGATCAAAACTCTATGTCCAAGTCTATCTCAAGTAAAACAGTGAGGATATGATTTGAATCTTCAAAAACGATACTTCCTCTCTCGATGTTAAAAATGTTTGTGCCGCTTAAGCGTCCGCCTAGGCACCTAGCCGCTAGATCTAGCGCCTAGAAACGTCGAGCGCTTTCTAAAACATTGTGAATCAACACAAGTCCCCAACTAATTATGATGTTTTCTACCAGCTTATCATGCTTTCATCTAGTATAATCTGGTTGATCAATTTCCATTCTCTATTGCATTAATTGCATTTATTTTGTTTTCTACTAGTACAAATCCTTGGTTTGATTTGGTAGGGGTTGAGGGAAGGGGAGTCAAGGGACCAAAAAAATAAAGAGAGTGTTGCCCGTGCCATGCATACATACATATAGGGTTGCATTCGGTCAGGATACGGCTCGGATATGATACTTACCATATCCATATCCGCTTATCCATCACGGATATAGATATGGATATACCTCGGTAAGGAAAATTCATATTCATATCTGCTATAGTCGGATACGGATACAGATATACATGCGGATACAAACGGATATGGAAAACTAAATAATATTGAAAAAAATATAGTTCATGTGATACAAAAGAGTTCATTAATATGTCATTACATCTGAAAAGCTAAGATTAAACATCTAGATCATTAAAATTAACCTATCCATAATCTAAGAATTAAAACTATTGTAACAGTATGACCAATATGTATTTGGATATTTCGGTTATGGATCCGGATATTTCACTATAAAACCATATATGTAACCAAATCCTATCAGTTAAAGATTTGAGTAACCATATCCGTATCCTAACACGGATATGGTCATGGATATTTTCTCGATACGGATACGGTTTAGCACCCGTACATACATATGTTCATGAATCCAAAGTAGTATTTATAATAACATAAAACATATATAATAGTTGCATATGTGCTATTTTATTGATTTACAATACCTTTTAGGATTTTGCAAAAGTAATATGACTTGGATCCTTAACTTTAAACAAAATCTTATGTATCTTAGTTTATTTTTGTACATGTAAATGTTTTTAGCATTTTCAACTAGTCTTTGGTGTAATAGATACCTCAAACATGTAATATAAATAAAATGTATGTCAAGCGTAGGTTATGTGTTCAAAAACTGTATGACAAGTGATCAAAGCTCCAAAATTCTTTGTGGTTTAACACCTCATAAAACTAAAGTTTCACACTCAAGATTGTTTTATGCACTCTACAAGAAGAGACCACTTTTTGCCAAAGAAATAAGATATTTTCATGAACATTTCTATTCTTTTTTATTTAAGACTGAGAGATCTAGCGCTCAAGAAGCTATATTTTTTGTTATTTTCTTGTTATTGTTGCTGCTGCTGTTAGCATTTTGACACTTTGCTTAATTGTTTTAAAAGCAATTAGTTTCTCATAAACGGAGAGACCAGAAGATATTTGATCCGTATTCTAAGAGGAGACGATCCTGTGCTACGGTTATCCGAATTTGTTTAAAAGTGAAAAACTTAAAAGGAGAAAATATCAGATGTAAAACAACTAACAACCAATCCTCATGTTTTTAGTTTCCCCATGAATCTTTTATTTCACTGTTAGCTCTCATCAAGGTCAACTCCTCTTCTAATATTTGGAAACAAAGTTTTGTAACCCAATTTGGATATGACGCTTCCAGCTTTATTAGTGAGTCAGGCTGCAGTAGCCCTTTCAGAAATTTAATTTTTAAAACTATTGTTGATGATTTAATTTTTTGCTTTCTGCATTTAGGCAAGTTCCATAAGGCCCTTGATTTGAAAATTTTGAATTCTCTGATGTTTTTTTTTTCTTTTTATCTATTTTTGTGCTTGTAACAGCAGTCAGGCTTCTTTTTTTTTCAAAGAGAAGGTTCTAATGTATATTTGAGGGTTTATGTAGTTATTTGCTATTGATTTAGCTGTGCTTTATGCATTTAATTAACACAATAGAGGGCTGTTATTTAGAATTCAATTTTTATGCTGGTTAGAGTTTTGGACCGAAATACTCTGGTATTTTGGACTTTTGGACTTGGATAAAAGCATGAGTCCAATGCTCCTAGGAAATTATTAAATGTTCGTCTCTTGACAGCCACACAAATAATTTTTAAACTGAAGAGGTGAGAGATGTAACTTGTTGGAATATTGCAGGTTGAAGGAGATGCCTTAATCATCTATAAGGAAATATACAAACCAATCTAATGTTGCTCCAAACAAAAATAAGTACCTTCCACCAAGAACAATCTAGTAATTCCATTTGTCTTATGCATACATCAGATCACATGGTCAATTTCTGGTAATAAGTTTATTTTAATGAGCAGAGGCTGTTGACTGTTGATAACTGGGTTTTACAACTCACTGACTTAAAATCCTAGTTAGGTTTCTAAAACTAACCTCCGTTTGATACTAGATCATTACAAATATCCAGGATTCATAACCTTTTCATTGGCAAGTTTTTGTGTATGTTTCATTCTGTTTTTGGGTATTATTTCTAACACAGACATCTACTCGCTCTTAGGATGTTACAATGAAGATCATATCCTTTTCTCAGCGAGGACCTCAAGCTATATGCATTTTATCTGCTAATGGCGTCATTTCAAATGTTACGCTCCGTCAACCTGATTCGTCTGGGGGTACATTAACTTATGAGGTTTGTAGATGCATCCTTTGCTTTCTAGTTTCATTAGTCAAGTCTTCAGCAACTGGTGTTTCTGCTGCATGAGTTTTTTTTTTCCTATTCAATGAGAATTAGCTGATTATGATATTGAGAAGTTTTTTTATTGAAGCGACTTTTTTGGTATGGTTTCAATTAGCATGTTGTCATCTGCCCACTTCAATTCAACTCTGAAAATAATTATTAAAATTTGACAATGATTAGCCTTTTTGATTTTCACATTGGATGTTAGGTAATAAAAGGAAAATAATATGTAAGATAAATGTTTTCATCCTGTGTACCTCCTGTTTTCGGTGTTCTTACTTCAAAATTATAGATGACCAGCTTTATTCGCAGGGGCGTTTCGAATTACTCTCATTATCGGGATCATTCATGCCAACTGAAAATGGAGGAACAAGGAGCAGATCAGGTGGAATGAGTGTCTCTTTGGCAAGCCCGGATGGTCGGGTTGTTGGGGGAGGGGTTGCTGGTCTTTTGGTTGCTGCAAGTCCTGTGCAGGTGCTATTATGAACTTTAGGACTTCTCAATAAATTATCTTTATTTACTTTGTACACGTAACTGTTCATGAATTTTACCATTTATAGGTAATTACCATATGACTGCTAACAAAACTTAAAATGACATTTTTTGCGCTGGGAGAGATTTTTTCTGCGTAAACTTTACTGTTCATTACACCACAAAATAAAGAGGGACATTTTTTTTGGTTGCAAAAAGGAAATATTCTTTTGCCTCATTTTCTCCATGCCAACTTCCTCCCCTCTCATTTGGCATCCTTCCCCTAATCACGTCCCTACTCCATCTTCTCGTCGCAATGTTGCTGCAAACCAAGAACCCATGTTCTCTTGGTAAGCCAAAATCATGGCCAAGAGCTCTCTTTCCTACATAGAGCTCATTTGCAATCAATATCCCTGAGACGGACCCTAGTAGTCTACCATGGGCTTGATTTCTTAGTGGATTTGTATGAGGACGTAGGAGCAGGAAGTATTCATGCATGGTGCTGCTGTCATTGCATAGGATGGGCTTCAGGTGTTGGGTTGTTAGGGGTTTGAGGATGAGAGGAAAATGAAGAATAAGTAATATTTTTATAACTAACTGTAATACTTTATTAATAGTTAAATAGTCAAAAATTTTGGTAAGTAATGATTCGCTTTCTGATGAATATTTTAAAGAAATGTAGTTTTAGCAGTCTCACTTAACTTGTTTTACAATAAAAACCCTTTCACGAAAAGTGAATTTTGTTGAAGAGTAAATACTTATGTAGTTCGTAATCTTTTCAAAACTAAGTTTTTCATATTTTATGTTGAGTAATATTTATTTGCTTTTCTAAATTTTATTTTTAAAGTTAAAACTAGTTTAGTATCATCTTTGTTTTAACTTTAGCTATTCTACAATAATATAATGCTTGTTAGCGGTTAGCCTACACAATCTGTTCACCATAATAGAATACACAAAAGGTGCTTAGGTCAGTGGTAAAAGGAAAAACAAATCATAATGGCAGTAACTCCTCTTTCTCTGGGAGAAAGAAAAGAAAAGGTTAGGGGGAGGGGCTGGAGAGCAATGATATGGATAGCCAAGAAGCAGAATCACAGTCATAGTCAATTTTAAGTCATTAAGCTATTTTGATATTCAGGTATGGGTCTTGTTGACCTTTCCATTTAAAAAATTTCCATTTTTAAATGTTAAATTTACCAAAATAAAACTCCTGTGGCAAAAACTCCTCTCCTAAGTGGGAGTTCACTTGTTTAAAATTTTGTGGTGGTTGTATGAGGCTTGTAAAGCAAATGTTCCGTTAAGAGTATCCCCTTGTATGAGTCATCATGTTACTAAAGCATCTCCTGTGAAGCTATCCTGTCAATGAGATAAGGCTCGATTGCTTTCATCAAATTTTTACGCAAGGAACCTCAAGAATTTTATTAAACAATTCAACGAGCCAGCGACGTCGTAATAAATTTAAGGATACATTGCAAGAACCACCCTTCATGTTTACCCTATTTTTCAA
>CM022703.1:73734694-73789604 GCA_012295165.1 Asparagus setaceus | reverse complement strand
ATATGAAATTTAGGAAAACTGCATCTCCAGTCTTGAATGGAGCTCTGGAATGCAAAGGCTAATATTGAAATACAACTGAGTATGATTAACCAAATAAAATATGTTGCAATTTCTTTTAAAACTATCATATCACTCTCAGTTTTTTTCTTCTGTTTTCACATTTAAGTTGGATAAGTAAAACTATGCTCATATCAGATTTTCAAAGCAAAAGCACATGGAAATCATAATTAAAGAAATAAAAAAATGGGATTAAATGCCTCGGTGGAGGCAAAATGAACCTTTGTGTCAGTGCAGTTCCTCATAATCTGAATTATCTGAGTTTTCTGTATTAAAATAAGTCCATGCTTAAGAAAATAATAAAATATTAGTCTGGCTTCTTTTCCTGCTTTTTAGAGATAAACAAAAAGCCAGGCTAAATAAAATTAAAAGCTTGGTTACAGCTGTTACTGTCGGGCTTTTGACCAGCCAGTCAATTACTAACCCATCCCAATTTACAAAACATTTTATAAATATTTTTTCTTTTTCAGTTGGAAAATTAAAATGCATTCCAAAAAGTTGTTGCGGCTATTTAATAAAGGTTGTTATTTAATTATGATTAGTTTGGGCTGGGGCAGCCCTAGGCAACGATAGGCATCACTTGCTACGAGTATGTGGGCTCATTGGGCCTTGGCCTCATCATGTTATGTTTCTAGTTTTTTTGTTTTTGGGTATTTATACCCCTTAAATTAGATGCTTATTTGTAAAGCTATTTCCAAATCTTGATATTTGCAACCTACCCCAAATCATAAACTTAAAAGAAAATAGCCTCTAATTAAATAAGTCATCAACTTTGTGCTATACAACGAGTAAACATGATTAGTTTATTAATAATTTTACATTGCGGTTATAAATTAACATATCAAAATTGATAATTTGTTAATTTGAAGCATTCTTTTTCTAAAGTGGATAATCTAAGTTAAAATTAAGCGATTATACCATATGTAAAATATTATTTTTCGGGGCCTAAAGCTATGGACCAATCATGAAGCGAGGGAAGTGTTCTCTTTGTTGGTCATTGATTTTGGATAGAATTTAACAAAAATAAGCACATAAAACAAGTTAATTTGAATCATGTTTGGTATCAGGAATTTTGAGTTACTGTTTGTTTTATTTCCCAGTAAAATGGGAATAGGATTTCTATCCAAGAAAATATTTTTTTGATATTTCCATGCATTTCTTGGAAAACCTTATTTGTTGTTTGTTTCACCTGGAAATGGAAGGTGGAAACCAATCTTACTGCCAATCCTCAGTTTGATTCACACAGAGAATATAAGATTCCACCAATTTATAAGAAATAGTTATATTTTCTTTTCCTCAGTTTGGTAATGAGGAAACATCATTGGAACATTGTCTAACAGCACCATAGGTGAGATTACCACACATAAGGGACAAATTTCAGTGCAACAATAGTTTACAGGTAAGCATACCCAAATATTCATAAAAATGTTGGATATGACAGTCAAATAATGGCCATCAGCTATGAAAAAGAAGAAGCCACATTATAGCATTGCAGCTTCTACCCATTTGCACAAAAAAACCATTACAATTCACAATCTCAGCATGGGTTAATGAAAAATTGCAACAGCTATGACTCAAATGAATAGGAATGCTATTGTAAACTAGTAGTCCCTCTCATAATCTATGGACATGCTGAATGAGATGCTATATCGCCAAAATTACACATTATGATGTTGATTTTCAACAAGAAATATAGTTAAGAATAGTATGAAATTGAAAGTTTCAAAAGGAGAAAATGGCTTTGCACAGAGCATGACAATGTAATAATATATTGAAAAAAAAGGTATCCTCTATTTGTAGTAAAGTGTACGGTACTCTTTGTATTAGACATTGCACAAAAGTCCAACTATTGCACAAAATAAACTGATCAGTTAGCATTTTGTTGAGAGAGTTTAAGACTCTCAACATTCCATCCATAATCCAGCACCAACTTGTCAATGATACTCCTTTGTCTCTCCTTAGACTTCCCTATGAAAAGTCTACTTTCATCCTGATTCCTAAATAGTTTCTCAAAGGCATTGTCAAGTATTGTGTTAGTAAATGCTTCTTTGTGAGAGAATATCTCCTTAGCTAGATTTGCAAGATATGGTATAATTATCTCATCATGGTGAGGCAACCAGAACTTGTTAGCCACTCCTCTTGAATTTCCATGTGATCTAATACTATTTATCATTGGTCTCCTGCCCACAACTTTCCTTGGCCTCTTCCTTGGTGATGGTTCATCAAGATCATTTATAATATTGACCTTTTCAATATCAGGTGCAAGATGGTTTCCAGTTGATGGTGAGATCTGGTGAGGAGGAAACAAGTGGGGTACATTATTCAGCATAGACATGTAAGATGTATGAGGCTGAGATAGGCAATTAAAATTTGGATCAATTCCTTGAAGGCCATTGAATTGTGAGGCAGAAGAGTTATATGGCATGAACTCCATATTCAAGTTATTAGTCTGCCTTGATGCAGATAGAGTATCAGTTGCATTAATGCTGATATTTTGCTTGCCACCATTTTTGTTCTTCCCTGTATTTTTTGACCATTCAGCCACACCTATAAAATCACAAAACAAAGCTCACATACAATCCATAAATTATACCGTCCAACATTCAGCAAAATTCACAATGAAGTTTAATCTACAACCACTAATGCTAGACATAATACTAATTAAAAGATAACTACAACATTCATAAGTCTCAAACATCAACTTTAATCATTCAGTACATAAGTTATACCATCTAACGTTGTTTCCTAACACAAACTTGCATTTAAGATACATAACCAAGTTAAGAGAATTAAGATCAAGGTACAGTCTCTGTTTTGTCACCCTGACGATGTTTTTCACAATAATCCACCCACATTCCGCAAGCAATTTCATCCCTACAATTCTTCCACTTATTCCTAGACTCAGTTTGCTCTCTTTGAGTCCTGGTTTGTGAAAAGTCAACAGTGCCGTCAACATCCTCATCTGCTACCTCACCACCATCATCATCTTCTTCATTAAGAGTCTCATTGAGAAAGTCATTAGCAGGGTCTACTGTGGCTATGAAGTTGTGAAGGACAGTACAAGCTAATACAATGTCAACCTGTGTACTAAATGGATAATGTGGCTTTGCTGAAAGAATCTTGAACCTATTCTTCATTCTTCAATGTTCCAAACGTAGATTCTATCTTTAACCTAAATGAGGAATGATGCAAGTTAAACAGTTCTCTCCTATTATTGGGTGTTATTCCTGCATATTCTTGAGGTGATATCGTACACCATGATGGGGAGAGATGAATCCCAGCATCGATGTATATCCCGCATCACAAAGGTAGTATTTTCCTACATATGCATTACATAAATAATTAGCGCAAATTTTATGTATAAGATACAAATTTATTTATTAAGTTGTCATCACGTTACCATCATATACCCTCAACCCATGAGGTTGTGACCTCGATAAGGCATCTTGAAGGATCATATAATCGTTCGCAGAACCCTTCCATGCGGCTAGAACATAGGTGAACAACTTGTTTGGAGTGCAAGTTGCAAGGACATTTTGTATGATACCTTTTTGGCCTCTAAAACGTGCTACAAGCGTAGATGGTAGCATTGTGTCAATATGTGTTCCATCTATCATACCAATACAATCCTATATAAACGCAAAATAAATTAAAAAAAGTGATTTCCTATACATTTAGAACAACTTTTATTTTTATTTGGCAAAGTTAGAAAAATATTACCTTGAAATAAGGGTTATATGAAGGGTTCTCTGCAGCCTCAGGTGGCACTTCATTTGGTGCTTGCCTCAAGTAACGACTACGTAAATGACATACGGCTTCCAACACCATGTTGAAGTACCTACTAACAGTTTATCTTGATCTAATGAAGTTTGTGAACACATGGGAAAGAAGTCTTTTAGTCCCACATCGAAAAACTGAAGGAAAGTTCTCAATTATTCCCTTTAAATAGGGAATTAAACCTAGGATTTGTGGAGTGGAGAAAAGAGAAAAAGAGAGAGCTTGAGGATTTTACAAGAGAGGGGTCAAATCTCTCGTAAAAATCAAAGTTTTTTTTCTTCGATCTTGTGGATTGTACAAGTCGCCTACGCTCTTTATAGTCAAATCTCCCTCATCCCTCCGACGAGGCAATTTTGCGAACCACGTAAATCTCTGTGGTTCTTACCGCTTTGTGTATTTGCTATTTGTAGGTTCTCTTGATTCAAATTCTAGTAATCTTGAGAGGAAGAGTAGATATCTCACTTTGTTGGGATATTTTACTTTCTATTCTTGTTTCTCTGTGAGACGGAATTGTTATGGTCATAACCACTAATTAGTGATTAAAAAGAAAAATCAAGTGCCGACATGAATAAACGCTTGCTTGTCAGCAAGAACAGACACAAGCCTCCACACCCGACCCACAAGGCGGCCTACACCAACCGACCCCGTCATGGTTCATTAAGTAACTACCACCGTGGTCGACGCTGAAGTTAAGGCAGCCTACCACCGACAACTCTCATGGACGACGCGATAACGGCCGTCTTCGTCCAACCACTTGACCGCTTTGAATTCCACATCACTCGCCCTCCGGGCGACGTAGCGACATATCACCTCCAACCGATTCGCCGCAAGCGAATGGCGGTGCAAGTCGTCCTTTCAACCCGTCACCCATTATATCCCCGTCCAGCCAGTCGTCGGCCTCTCCTGACAATGCGAGGCAAATCTAGGCCCCCTCTTCAACCACCGGCCCTCCGGACGACGCTGAAGACTGACTCACCTTTCATTGATTATCCCAAAAGACGCCCCAGAGGGAGTCGTGAGGAGCCACTACACCACCTCATTTCCCTATCTCGCCCTGCGGGTTCCCTCCACCAATCCATTACACAAGACTGATCCCATCACCATCGCGTTAAATGCACTGATAGCCCCTTAACTCCCCCATCTCTCATGGTATTTAAGGCACCTCGGACCCATGCAGCTACAGGCGTCGTCAATCCCATCCCATTAATGGCTAATAGACCATGCAGACTCTCAAATCACCCATTGACACTGTGAAGGCCACCTATAGCATAAATGAAATGTTCACCAATCACCTGCTCACACGCGGGAAGAGAGGGTCACTCATTGGTGGTTCTCAATCGATGGAAAGACGGAAATACCCTCTCAACCCTAGATATAAAGAGCAACGTGAACAAATAACAAGGTAAGCAATCTTCTCTCGAAAGTGAATTCCCATTAGATTATCTCCTTCTCTACTAACTTGACCGCTTGGAGGAACCACCGAGATCAACTCCGCCTCTTCCACATGTCCCTTTTTCTCACGCAGCGAACCCCTTGATTGAGTCGGCCATTGGCTTTAGGAGAGAAGGCGGACTCGGCCTCTTTAAAAGCTAAGTTCACCCAGGTTAGTGATCTGATTATATACATCAACGAATATACAAAGCCTTCTCTGTGATATCGCTCCTACAAGGGCGCTGACCCCAAGATCCCAACAATTGGTATGAGCTATTATTCAGATTGAAAGTGGTGTAGCTTCCGGTTTGAGGTGGTGCTCGTAATTTTCGAGAGAAGCGGATTTATTAATACAAACGAGAATGGCGTCTACCAAGAACCTAAAGTAGGAAAATTCAGATTGAAAAGTTCAATGGGAAGAATGATTTTCCTATTGGAGGATGCGATGAAAAACTCACCGATTTCGCAAAATTACACAAGGCTTTACTGAAAAGAGAAGAAGCACAAAGATATGTCCATGAGGATTGGGAGGAGCTGATCTCGAAGCACGCGCCGATTATCCTATGCCTTGAAAGGATGCTTTGGTAGATGGAGAGGAAACGGCGGTGGGCGTGGTCGGGTTAGAAAGTACCTTCATGATGAAGAGCCTAACGAACCGGATCTATTTAAAATCTAAATTGTATACTTGCAAGATGGAGGAGGGCTCATCAATCCGAGAATACATCAACAAGTTTGATAGGATCATACACGACTTGAAAGACATAGATGTGAAAGTTATAGATGAGGATCAGCGCTTCTACTCACTGTCTCTAAGTCTTATGAGAACCGTGCAAACACTAATGCTTGTAGGAGACAATTTGAAGATGGATGAGACTGAACGCCTAGCTGGATGACCTTCTGAAGATTGCAAACCAGCTGGTATGACTACCTGGTGGTAACAAAGAACGCTTGGTGGATTGTTTGCTAGAGGAAGGAACAATGAGCGAGGAAAAGGCAAGGAGGAAAGTCTAGATCTAAACCGCAGAGACCCTTTATGGAAAATCGTGTTTTAAATGCTGAAGTTGGGCATTTCAAGGTCGACCGTCCAAATAAGAGAGTGGGTGGAAAGAAGAAGAACAACAAACAAGACCGGGAGAAGAGAGGGGGAAGAGGCGAAGCCACGCCGAGGAAGGAGCGATAAGGAGTGCTATGTCGCCATGGGTGGCGAGGATATCTCCGGAAGTGGATACTTAATTGTTGCTCTACCACATGTGTCCAAATAGGAAGTGGTTTACTACCTACAGAGGCATTGATGATGGAACCGTATTAACGGGAACAACCATGCTTGTAAACGGGGGGCTAGGTAATATCAAAATCAAGATGCATGATGGAGTGGTTCGAACCTGACGGATGTGAGGCATGTTCCCGATTGCGGAAGAAACTTATCTCAGCTTGGTGCATTGGACTGCGGTTGCAAAATTATTACGGAGAACGGAGGAAAAGGTTGTTCTGGGTTCCCTTGTAGTGATGAAGGGTGTTCGCCACGGTAATTTATATACTCTCAGCACGCACGGTGACGGGAGATGCGCTAGGAAATTGAACCGGGAAGTGATGGAGATCCATGTGAGCACACATGGTTATGGCATACGCGGCTTGGGCATATGTCGAGAAGACTAGTTCCGCTTGGTAAAGATGGTCCCACAAGAATCAAGGAACATAGCATGGATTTTGCGAGGATTGTGTGTATGGAAAGTCACTACGTGGTTCAGCCGAAGCAAGTCTAAGAGCGAGGATACTAGATTATGTGCACACGGATGTTTGGGTCCCATTGCACTTCTAAGGGTGGTTCCGATATTATGTCTGCCTATAGATGACTATTTGAGGTATGCTTGGATTTATTTTCCAGTATAAGAATGAGGTGTTCGAGACATTTAAAAAGTGGAAAGCAATGGTTGAGAACAGACGGAAAAAGAAATTAAAGACATCGAGATCGATAATCTGCATGCAGTATACGTGATGGTGCTTTCAAAGAGTTCTCGTGATCGTGGAGGGAATTGTTCATCACCGGACAAAGTAAAGTCAACACCACGCCAGAATGGGTCGCAGAGAGACTGAACCAACATTGCGGAGAAAGCAATGAGTATGCGATCATAATGGATTGGGCAACGAATGGGGAAGTAAGCGGTGGTTACAATTTTGTTACATCGTGAATCGCTTCACCACATTCGATATTATGGTGATACACATCACCGAGCACATTGCGATATTAGCCCGCAATTTCGGATGTATTTACTATCACGCCAACGGAAGCTTGACACGAGGGCTAAGAAGACAATATTCTTGGGATATGAGTATGAAAAGGCTATCGCCTTTGGTGTACGGAAGATTTGAAGTTCGTGATCAACAGATGTTACCTTTGATGAGAAATCCACAATAAGTAGCCAAGAATGATGGTGTTAGGACTGATGAGACTTCTAAGTCTCAGATTATTGAAATAGAATCTAAAGACCAACCAGTTCTAGTCGTGTTCAATGGGAAGTCAGTAGATGATGAGCTTGAGCAGGAGGAGGTTCAGCAGAGAATACACTGCACTACAACAACAAAGCACTCGAGGATAGTTTGGCATCCACTAGGCCAAGGCGAGCATACAAGGCATGTAAGCCGGGGTGATCAACCCCTCAAGCACTAATGGACGTTAATTTGGTTGAATATGCGACTCCTGGAGAAGGACGAGCGGTCTCCTTCAAGGAAGCTATTCGACAAGGATAGTGAGAGTTGATTGGTCATGGATGGAGGAAGAGATGGAATCTCTTCGAAGAACCAAACATGGGAGGTGGTCCCATTGCCCGTAGGAAGAAAAGCTATTGATTGTAAGTGGGTGTATAAAAGAAAGGAAGATCTTTCCGCCTGGCAAGACAAGGTACAAGGCGAGACTAGTGGCTAAGGGTTTTGCAATGAGAGAGGGTGTGGATTACAATGCGATCTTTCTCCTGGTGAAACACACTTCTATTCGGGTGCTATTGAGTATTGTTGCTCGGCGATCTTGGTCAACAACTCGATGTTAAAATGGCCTTCTTACCGGAGACTTGGATGAAGAGATCTACATGCATCAACCCGAGGACTACAAGGTTGAGGACAAGGAGGATCATGTGTGTCGCTTGAAGTCACCGTATGGATTGAAGCAATCTCCCCGGATGTTTGTACAAGTTTATTTGACTCCTTCATCGTTAATTTGGGTTTTCCGTGACTATGATTGTTGCGTTTATATTCGAAGCCAGGAGGTAATTATATCTATCTCCTTTTGTATGTGGATGACATGCTTATTGCTTTTAAGAGCGTGGAAATCACAACTTGGTGAAGAGTTCGAGATGAAGGACATGGGCTACCGCTAGAAAATAATCGGGTATGGAGATTAGAAGAGAGCCGCTAACCGACGATTGTTCTTGAGTCGAAAGGCTACATAGAGCGGGTGATCGCGTTCGGATGCAAAGCTAAGTTCGTGATAACTCCATTGGCTCCACACTTTAGGCTTCAGTCAACACCACAGCAGAATGGGGTCGCAGAGAGACTGAACCGAACATTGCGGGAGAAAGCAATGAGTATGCGATCATACGTTGGATTGGGCAACGAATGGTGGGCAGAAGCGGTGGCTACAGCATCATCAGAACTGTTCACCACATTCGATATTGGATGGTGATACACCTATAGGGTGTGGTCAGAACATGCAGATTATGATAGGCTCAAATTTTCGGATGTACCGCCTACTATCCACGTCAGCGAGGAAAGCGAGCGGGCTAAGAAGATAATATCAGGATATGCGAGAATGGCGTAAAGGCTATCGCCTTTGGTGTACGGAAGATTTGAAGTTCGTGATCAGCAGGGATGTTACCTTTGATGAGAAATCCATGATTGCTAGGGCCCCAGAATGGTGTTAGGACTGATGAGACTTCTAAGTCTCAGGTTATTGAAATAGAATCTAAAGACCAACCAGGTTCTAGTCGTGTTCAAGTGGGAAGTCAGGTAGATGATGAGCTTGAGCAGGAGGAGGTTCAGCAGGAGAATACACAGGCACTACAACAACAGCAGCTCGAGGATAGTTTGGCATCCACTAGGCCAAGGCGAGCATACAAGCAGGTACAGAAGCTGGGGGCTGATCAACCCCTGAAGCACTATGGACAGGTTAATTTGGTTGAATACGCACTCTCGGTGGAGAAGGACGAGCCGGTCTCCTTCAAGGAAGCTATTCGGGACAAGGATAGTGAGAGTTGATTGGCTGTGATGGAGGAAGAGATGGAATCTCTTCGGAAGAACCAAACATGGGAGGTGGTCCCATTGCCCGTAGGAAGAAAAGCTATTGATTGTAAGTGGGTGTATAAAAGAAAGGAAGATCTTTCCGAGCTCGGCGGTACAAGGTACAAGGCGAGACTAGT
Organism: Asparagus setaceus; assembly: GCA_012295165.1. Classification (NCBI taxonomy): domain Eukaryota; kingdom Viridiplantae; phylum Streptophyta; class Magnoliopsida; order Asparagales; family Asparagaceae; genus Asparagus; species Asparagus setaceus. Next base: position 73,779,930 of record CM022703.1, on the reverse strand, counting down.
GGCTAAGGGTTTTGCACAGAGAGAGGGTGTGGATTACAATGCGATCTTTTCTCCGGTGGTGAAACACACTTCTATTCGGGTGCTATTGAGTATTGTTGCTCATGGCGATCTTGAGCTGGAACAACTCGATGTTAAAATGGCCTTCTTGCACGGAGACTTGGATGAAGAGATCTACATGCATCAACCTGAGGACTACAAGGTTGAGGACAAGGAGGATCATGTGTGTCGTTTAAAGAGTCCGTATGGATTGAAGCAATCTCCCAAACGATGGTACAAGCGATTTGACTCCTTCATGCTGAAGCATGGGTTTTCCCGAAGTGACTATGATTGTTGCGTTTATATTCGGAAGCTTCGTGGAGGTAATTATATCTATCTCCTTTTGTATGTGGATGACATGCTTATTGCTTTTAAGAGCGGAAATCACAACTTGGTGAAGAGTTCGAGATGAAGGACATGGGCTGAAAATCGGTATGGAGATTAGAAGAGAGCCGCTAACCGACGATTGTTCTTGAGTCAGAGGCTTCTTAGAGCGGGAATGTTAGGGTGCAAACCCGCTACTACCCGTCGTCAGAGGTTCAAGCCGATTCTTGGCGGAGAACCCGGTTGATCGTGAGATATGAGAGGTCTTTTGGTAGGTTGATCTATCCGAAGTCACGCCCGTCAACATTTCATTGCGGTGGCGTGGTGAGCCGCTACATGCATGATCCGAGGAAGGGTCATATGGATGCGATATATCGAGATCTGAAGTATCCGAAGGGTGTCCCCGCAAAGGGATGATATTCGTGAGGAGTGACCATGTGAACATTGAGGGCTACTCTTGTGACTCAGTTGGACTAGGCTGGAGATGATAGGAGGTCTACCCTGATGCTGCATATTAGTAGGAGGCAACTTAGTCTCCGAAAAGTAAGAACCAATCTGTGGTGGCAAGATCAACGGTAGGCGAGTCTGAGCAATGGCCGGGGCTATGGAGTTGATGTGGTTGAAAAGCATCTTTGGTGGAGCTAAAGCTAGATCAAGGCCAAGATTAGATTGTGGTCGCGACAAGTCGGCTTCTCAGTGTGCCAACAATCGGTCGCGACATGAATAAGCACATCGAGATTGACGTGTTCTTCATCAAAGAGAAGGCTGAGCAGTGGACTCTTGGAGTTAGGCCATGTTCCAACTAAGGATCAGCCGCACGCTTGACTAAAGGACTTAGCTCAAGAGACCTAGCTAGAGGTGTGACAAGATGGGCTTAATAGATATCTTTCACCCATCTTGAGGAGGAGTGTTGAGAGTTATTTCTTTATATTAGATAGGAATAGACCCCTTTGGTTTAGTCCCACATCGGATAAAGTAGAAGAATGAGATCACTCTTCTTGTATATATAGACCCGATTACTAATGAATAAAATTGCACCTTTCTCTTGATTTGCCCTGTTTTTAACATGAACCTATTCTTCAATGTTCCAAATGTAGATTCTATCTTTAACCTAAATGAGGAATGATGCAAGTTAAACAGTTCTCTCCTATTATTGGGTGTTATTCCTGCATATTCTTGAGGTGATATCGTACACCATGATAGGGAGAGATGAATCCCAACATCGATGTATATCCCGCATCACAAAGATAGTATTTTCCTACATATGCATTACATAAATAATTAGCGCAAATTTTATGTATAAGATACAAATTTATTTATTAAGTTGTCATCACGTTACCATCATATACCCTCAACCCATGAGTTTGTGACCTCGATAAGGCATCTTGAAGGATCATATAATCGTTCGCAGAACCCTCCCACGCGGCTAGAACATAGGTGAACAGCTTGTTTGGAGTGCAAGTTGCAAGGACATTTTGTATGATACCTTTTTGGCCTCTAAAACGTGCTACAAGCGTAGATGGTAGCATTGTGTCAATATGTGTTCCATCTATCATACCAATACAATCCTATATAAACGCAAAATAAATTATAAAAAAAGTGATTTCCTATACATTTAGAACAACTTTTATTTTTATTTGACAAAGTTAGAAAAATATTACCTTGAAATAAGGGTTATATGAAGGGTTCTCTGCAGCCTCAGGTGGCACTTCATTTGGTGCTTGCCTCAAGTAACGACTACGTAAATGACATACGGCTTCCAACACCATGTTGAAGTACCTACTAACAGTTTATCTTGATCTAATGAAGTTGGATCTTATATTTCTATTTTTGGTTTTATGACCCATTATATTTAAAAACATTGCAAGTTGTTCTTCTACTTGTACGTGCCTTGTATCTTTTAGTATTCGCTTTCTCCTCATCAACCGTGAAAGTTTCGCAAATGTATGTGGATGCATTCTAACATAGTCTGGACAACTATCACTAAAACCAATAATTACTCTAAGCATGTGATAGTTTCTCATAAACGTATTCATTCCATTGGTTACATTTCTTCCATTAGTGATTCTCCTCCTCCTAGAGTGAAATCTCCTCAAAATGGTTACCATCATTAATAAAACAGTACTCATACCACCATTAGAGATAATCCCCATCACCATTTCTTCTTCTAAATTATCCATCTACAAAAACATAATTGTAGCAACTTTAATATATATTCACCGATCAAAATCAAAATGCATGTTACTTCTTTCATATAACATTTACATGAAAAGTTAATCAAAATAATGGATTAACATGTACAAATTAATCACATTATGCATCTTACTTCTTTCATTTTATCAACCGTTGCATGTTACTTGGTTAGTATAAGCATGACAAATTAATCGATTCATGAAAAGTAATGAAATTAATGGAAATTATAATATAAAATTATTCAGCGCATGCATATTACTCCATTCATATTAGCAACCTTTGCATGTTAATTCTTTCACGCTAACAGTTATAAAAATAGTTAAACCAAACCCTAAGAAATTAACAATCAAATATCATGCAACAACTAACCAAGTACCAACATTGTCACGTAAGAAATCAACAGTTTATTAAAATAAATGTTTAGACTAAAAGAATAAAATGAAGTTTTATTAAAATAATGGAAATGAAAATATAAAAAGCATCTCATAAATTTCTTTTGCATGCATTACCTAATTAGACACCCATAAATATGTTTAAAACCATGAGAATTAAAAAACCACCAAAAGAATAAAATTTTTAAATAAAGATTTTTAATACCACAAATATACTTCCACGACAATTTATTCAGCCAATAGACATTAGTGCACTAAACAATCAACAAAAATGTAATTAAAAAAAAGGGAAAATTGCTTCTAGCCCCCAAAATAACAAGAAGTGTTCTCCCCCCTCCCAAGACTTTTTCAACTCTCCCATAACCACTAAAAGCAAACTTATAATTCTTTTAGCCCCCACAACACAAAATCCAATACTTTTAAACATTTGGAGACCATAATACCCCTCTCTCTCTCTCTCTCTCTCTTCATAATGTCCTTTGTGATGAATAGAAATGGGTTTTGGGGGGAAAAATTCAAGTTCCCTCCAAAACCCAAGAACTTTCCATTGCTATCCCTCCCTCCACGGTGACCAGCGGACTCCCACGGGGCCGACATCCTTCACGTCGACCGCGATGGCAAGATCAACCTCAGTGACCCGGTGAAGGAGAAGGAGAGGCATTAGTTGAAGAGGTCGAATCTGTCGACGGAGTCTTGCACTCCTACTAAGAAGAGGAGGGAGAATGGTGAAGTGAGGGTAATAACTCGGAATGAGCTCTTGATAGGTGATTTTTGTTGATTTCTTTGTGAGTAGACGTAGGAGGATTTTATTTATTTGTTTATTTTTTCATTCATTAAGTTTTCAGGGAAAATGTTCTGTTCTTGGATACTAATAAAGAATTTGCTAGGAGGTTTAATCATTTGCTATATTTGATGGAATTTGGTCAATTTGCTCTGTTTGGGAACAAATGTACGGATACAGAGTATCCTGTTGGAAACAAGAACTCCGCAAGAGGTGTTGTGTTCAAGAGTGGATTAGATAATGAGATGGTTGTTAACCTCATGAGATAGTTTTTAAGGTTATGAGTTTGTTGTTAACCTTATGAGATGGTTGTTAAGGTTACAAGTTTGTTGTTAAAGTTACGAGTTGGTTGTTAACCTTATGAGATGGTTGTTAAGGTTATGAGTTGGTTGTTAATCTTATGGGTTGGTTGTTAAGGTTATGAGTTTGTTGTTAAGGTTATGAGTTGGTTGTTAACCTTATGAGTTTGTTGTTAAGGTTATGAGTTTGTTGTTAAGGTTATTAAGGATTTACTATAATATATAAAATAATAAAAATTATAACAATATATAAAATAATAAAAATTATGGACTACTATAATATATAAAATAATAAAAATTATAGCATTACATAAAATATCACGTCATCGATTTAAAAATTACAATAAGTCATCAATTTTAAAACAATTACAACAATATATAGAATAATAAAAAATATATAGCATTATGGATTTACTACAATATATAAAATAATAAAAATTATAACAATATATAAAATAACAAAATTAATAGATTTACTATAATATATAAAATAACAAAAATATAGCATTATATAAAATTTCAAGTCATCGATTTAAAAATTATAATAATATATAAAATAATAAAAATTACAACAATATACAAAAGTTTACGGGTTGGTTGTTGAGGTTACGGGTTGGTTGTTAAGGTTATGGGTTGGTTGTTAAGGTTACGAGTTGGTTGTCAAGGTTACGGGTTGGTTGTTAAGGTTATGGGCTGGTTGTTAAGATTACGGGTTGGTTGTTAAGGTTACGAGTTGGTTGTCAAGGTTACGAGTTGGTTGTTAAGTCATCAACTTTAAAAAATTACAATAATATATAGAATTTAATAAAAAATATAGCATTATGGATTTACTATAATATATAAAATAATAAAAATTATAACAATATATAAAATAATAATATATAAAATAACAAAAATTATGGATTAATATACTATATAAAATAATAAAAATTATAGCATTACATAAAATATCACGTCATCGATTTAAAAATTACAATAATTCATCGATTTTAAAAATTACAACAATATATAGAATAATAAAAAATATAGTATTATGGATTTACTACAATATATAAAATAATAAAAAATTTATAATAACATATAAAAATTACAATAATATATAAAATAATAAAAAGTACAATAATATATAAAATAACAATTACAATAATATATAAAATAACAACAAATTACAACAATATACGGGTTGGTTGCTAAGGTTCTGAGTAACCTAATGACCAAGCGTAACTCAACAACCAACGCGTAACCTTAACAACCAATCCGTAACCTCAACAACCAACGCGTAACCTTAACAACCAACCCGTAACCTTAACAACCAACCCATAATCTTGACAACCAACTCGTAACATCAACAACCAACCCGTAACCTCAACAACCAACTCGTAAACTTTTGTACATTGTTGTAATTTGGTCGGGTCTGGGCTCGGGTTTGTACTTATCCACATTTGTACTTGAATAAAAGTTTTATATATTAGAGTGATCTTCTTCCTCTCCTTTCGATTTTGTCATCTTTTTTTTAACTTCCGTGTTTTATCTCCAACCTCTTTGGGGAGGGAGAAAGAGAGCGCAAATAAATAAATAAATAAATAAATAAAATGGCGGCGGCTGAGGGATCCAGTTCCACCTCCGAAACTCAACAACCCAGCAACCACCGATTCAAGCTCAACGTCGGCGGTAGGCTGTTCGAGACCACCTTCTCCACCCTCCAATCCGTCGGCCCTGACTCCCTCCTCGCCGCCCTCTCGAATCGCCACTCCTCCGCCGCCGCCGAAGATGACGACAACGATGGGGAGCAGGAGCAGCCCATCTTCATCGACCGAGACCCGGAGATATTCTAGAGGCCCTCTACTACGACATCGAATCCTCGCTCAGATCCGCCATGTCTCCTCCCCCTCCTCGCCATCGACGCCTCCCTCGTCTCCACCGTCCTCCCGCCCGCCGACCCACCCCTCCTTCGCCCGGCCCGGCAGACGGATCCTCTGATCGCCCGCGCCGGATCTCCTACGACTGGAACCTCTCCCACCTCTCCACCGATTGCCCCAAAACCCATTTGTAATCATCTGACATTATGAGAGAGAGAGAAAGAGAGAGAGAGGGGTATTATGGTCTTCACATGTTTTAATATATTGAGTTTTGTGTTTTGGGGGCTCAGAGCTTTGTGTGTTTGCTTTTGGGGGTTTTGGGAGGGTTGAAAACGTCTTGGGTGGGGAAGCTTAGTTATTGTTATTTTGGGGGCTAGAAGCAATTTTCCCTAAAAAAAAAGGAAAAATTATGTCAAGGCCCCAAAAAAATAAAGTAGATGTGCCCAGCCCCCTGTATTATTTTTTGTGTGAGGAAGCCCTAAATACATGATAAAATTGTGTTTAACCCCCTTTTGACCTTTCCACATCAGCACAGAGAGAATTTTTGTGAGAAACCCCATTCTACCCTTTGTCATCTTCTCCCCTGTCTTGTTTCTCTTTCTTTCCTTCACTAAGAGAACCCATCCACTTATGGGTTTCTTCTCTTTAACGCCCTTCGCTGATTCTCCTCCTCACGACCGTCTCCTCGACCTCATTGCCTTTGAAAAAATGACCGACGATGATCCTTATTTGATCTGATTGGATTTGATGATCGACTTGATTGTCTTTTTTGTTCTTCTGACGAGATTTTGATCCTGACGCCTTTTGATCTTTTGATTTATCCCTCCTCTCCTCCATCACCTCCCTCGCCGATCAAGTCTCCTCTCGCATTTGCCAGCTCGACCTCACCCGCCGAAGATTCCGCCTCTCCCGCATCGACACTCACACTTCACCATTCGCAGTCCCTCGACGCTGCTCGATGATCGGTCGATGTCAAAGACTACAACTCTGTCATCGCATCAAGAGTTTTTGTCCGTTGGGGTTCCCAAAGGGCCGATCCAAGAGAGGTAGGGACTTAATTGGAGGAGATCTTGTCGTTGATGCATTTGGGAGAGGATTATAGTAAGTTCATGATGTCAAAGTTCAGGAGATTGTGGTTCGTTGATACTGAATTTGGTTCAAAGGCTATGAAAAGATTAAGTATTGGGAGTTTTAATGGAATAGTACAGGAGCTAATTGGGTATTTTTTGGTCCTTGAGGAGTTCTTTATGATGGAGAATGTGAGGAAGGCAATATCAATCGATGAGCAGCCACTTGGTGATTAGTGCGGGCTGTTAATTAAGAGACAATACTTTTCTTAGAGCAATGTTGGTTGGCAAGAAATTTGTAGTAACTCCTGGAAGATTTTTATAATATGTTATGTTGTAAGACTAATCATTTCGTGTATTTAAGGAATATCAGCTGTAAGAACGTAAGAAAGTTTTGTTATGTACTTGTTTAACTTAAGTATTCTGTTTCAGTTCCCTTTAATTCGTATAGGTTAACTTTCAGTTGAACATGTTAACGTTCATTCGTATAGGTTAACTTTCATCCGAACATGTTAACTTTCATTCATATAGGTTAACTTTCAGCCTAACATGTTAACTTTCAGATGAACGAGTTGACTAATGAGTTTTCCTGTTATCTTTAAATAATCATGTAAGAATTAAGTGAAATTAGTAAATATATGTTGTAGAGAAAAATTATGGAATGTATGACGAAAAATACAATGAATGCAATAAGAACTATAAAAGTTAACATTGTTAACTTTCATCTTAATATGTTAACTTTCAACGTAACATGTTAACTTTTAGCGAACATGTTAACTTTCATTCATATAGGTTAACTTTCATCCTAATATGTTAACTTTCATTCAGATAGGTTAACTTTTAGCTAAACATGTTAACTTTCGATAAAAATATTGACTAATGGGTTTTCCCTGTTATCTTTCAAATAATCATGTAAGAATTCAAATGAACCCGATAAATATATATTGTAGAGAAAGAATTATGAAATATATGATGTAAAAAATATAAGGAATCCAAACTTACATCACATAGACATTTAACTCTAATTAGAAGTGGATATATGTTAATTGTCTGCGTGATGTAAATATTTTCTCAAGGAGTATGACTATATTACGCATTTAAAGAGATATCACCGCACACATTAATAAACTAGTAAGATTTCAAAGTCAACTATAATATTATCTTCTAGTATTTTAAATTAATGACTTTTGTGTAAGTATCACGCCTATCCGTTAACTTCATGGGTGTTAACATATATTAAAGACTTACATCACGCAGACAATTAACATATATCCACTTCTAAATAATGTTAGCTGTCCTGTGAGATGTAAGTTTAGATTCCTTGTATTTGTTACTGTAGAGTCGAAAAAGTTTTGGTTTGATTGACTTTGAAAATAGATTACAATCACACTCTCTCGATTACAGAGGAAGAGAAGATTGATTTGACTTCTCTTTTGTATGGGTTCTCGGTGGCGAAAGAAGGCTTCACTCGCTCACGAGATCTCGCTCGCTGACGATCAGAACAAAGTTGTTGATGATTGATGAAGAGCTCGATCTCTCTTGCGCGCAAGTGCTGGATTTTCCAAAAGTTCAAAAGCCAAAAAGCCAAAAAGCCCCTTCCTAATAGCTGCTCACGGCTATTTATTGGGCTTTAAGCATGTAACCATCATGCTAAAATTATGGAAACATGGGTTAGTGGGCATAACTGATGCCCACCATTTAACCCACGTGTTTATCGTGGCTTTCGTGGCCTTCGTGGCCGTTGGTTTTGCTGTTATGGCGAGCTGCGAGCTTCGTTAGATGACGAGCTTCGCTCTTCATTGACTGGCGCTGAACCTTGATTGAATGACGAGGTTCGCTACTTGGGTGAACTTCGGTTTGCTAACGAAGCCACGCTGGCGAACCTCTACCGATGCATTTATGCATTTTGTTGATAGCGAAGCCACACCGTAGACGAACCTCGGATGAAATGGTTGGATGGTAAGCCACGCGGGCTAACTTCGCTGAATGTCAAGGTTCGCCGTAGTTTAATTCAGATAAATGTCGAGGTTCACCGCTGTAGGCGAACCTCGGTTGAGTGGCGGGTTCACCGCCGTAGGCGAACCTCGTTGAATGGCGCAGGTTCACCGCCGTAGGCTAACCTCAGATAAATGTCGAGGTTCACCGCTGTAGGCTAACCTCAGATAAATGTCGAGGTTCACCGCTGTAGGCGAACCTCGTTGAATGGCGCAGGTTCACCGCTGTAGGCGAACCTCGTATAAATGTCGAGGTTCACCGCTGTAGGCGAACCTCGTTGAATGGCGAGGTTCACCGCTGTAGGCGAACCTCGCCTCAATGGAGAACTTCGCCAAACTTTGAAATTGTGGGCGAGCCTCGCCAAACTTAAGTGTTGGGGCTAATCTCATCATATGATCTGCTGAGCTGCCGTGCGAGCCTCGTGTTATGATTGAACTCCGCCTCGTGCGAACCTCGTGTTGAGGTCGAGCCTCGCCTTGACGAAGTCTCGCTTTGAAGTTTGTATGGTCTAGCCTCACTACCAGCCGAAGCCTGAAGCTTTAACAACTAGGGTGCTCGTGACCCTCGCCTAGAGGATTTTTGACTGCCTACGCTACGCCATATATTCCATAATTATTTCTCCACATCATATATTTACCGGGTTCAACTGAATTCTTACATGATTATTTGAAGATATGAGAAAAACCCATTAGTCAATATTTATATCCGAAAGTTAACATGTTCACTAAAAGTTAACCTATACGAATGAAAGTTAACATGTTCGGATGAAAGTTAACATGTTAAGATGAAAGTTGACAATGTTAACTTTTATAGTTCTTATTGCATTCCTTGTATTTTTTACATTATATATTCCATAATTTTTTATCTACAACATATATTTACCAGCCAAATTTTAATTTTATATTATTATTTGAAAATAACAGAAAACCTATTAGTCAACTTGTTCATCTGAAAGTTAACATGTTAGGCTGAAAGTTAACCTATACGAATGAAAGTTAACATGTTCTGCTGAATGTTAACCTATCCTAATGAACGTTAACATGTTCGGCTAAAAGTTAACCTATACGAATTAAAAGGAACTGAAACAGAATACTTAAGTTAAACAAATACATAATAAAACTTTCTTACATTCTTACAGCTGATATTTCTTAAATACATGAAATGATTAGTCTTACAACATAACATATTATAAAAGTCTTTCAAGAGTTACTACAAATTTCTTGCCAACCCACACTGCTCTAAGAAAAGTATTGTCTCTTAATTAGCAGCCCACACTAATCACCAAGTGGCTCATTACAAGTTTTTACACTAAATCAATTTTTAAAACAAATTTCTCTCCATTCTTATCTAGTTACTCTGCTTGATTCCTCCCCCAAATGCATCAACGACAAGATATCCTCCAAGTAATTCTCTACCTCTCTTGGATCGGTCCTTTAGGAACCCCAACGGACAACAAATTCTTAATGCGGTGACAAAGTCGTAGTCTTTAACGCCGTTTATCATCGAAGCGATGTCGAGGGATCATGAACGGGAAGGCGTCGATGAGAGAGGCGAGATGCTTGAGACTGGGCGAGGTTGAGCTGAATAATTTGTACTTTGATGCCATAAAGTTTAAATTTAAAGAGAAGCTTGGAGCATCAAAGTGTCAAAAATAAGCTTTATGCATTAAAGTTAAAAATACGACATCTTTATGTTACCAAAGGGCAATTATTCACCGACTGCCTCTCGTTCTTTGCATGGTACCAAAGGGCAATAAGCTTTATGCATTAAAGTTAAAATAACCTTTATGCATCCAAGTATCCTCGTGTTTGCTACCGACTCGCCAGCCTCGAGCGCGATCTCGCCTCTATCCAAAGATTGATGCCGCGATTTCACCGCTTCAGTAGTCCTCGACGCCGCCGATGATCGCTGACGCCAAAGACTACGACTCGCACACCGCGACGTAACATGTTAACGCTCACCAACATGTTAACTTTCATTCAGATAGGTTAACTTTCATCCGACCATGTTAACTTTCATTCAGATAGGTTAACTTTCACCAACATGTTAACTTTCACCAACATGTTAACTTTCATTCATATAGGTTAACTTTCATTCAGATATGTTAACTTTCATCCCACCATGTTAACTTTCATTCAGATAGGTTAATTTTCATCCAAACATGTTAACTTTCATTCAGATAGGTTAACTTTCAGCCGAACATGTTAACTTTCAGATGAAAATGTTGACTAATAGGTTTTCCAATTCTATTCTGAATGGCGCATGAGATGCTCATGATTTCTATTTCTCTCTTCTCTTCAATAAAAACAAATTCAAAAATTTGGTCTGGCCTACCAAAGCGAATATTAATATTATCCAATATATGAATACCATTTGCACAATTTTATAGCTCACGTGTCATCAATTTGTGTTGTGTTATCTATTAACCTGGTAGGCTTTTAAAGGTGACGTATAGTTGTGACTAAACGACCCAAAAGAAATCACAATTACGGAGAATACAGATAAAAGCAAATAACTAAAAAAAGATCAGTTCTCAACATAGTATAATTCTTAGGCCAAGAACACAAAAACAACATACACATTACAAATATGCACTAATCTTTCATTCTCAAATCAACAAAATAGTAGACAAATTAAGAATCAACAATCACACTTGAAATGGCCACGGCCAATCCTTCTTCTCCTCACCACTCTCCCTCCTCACCTCACTGGTCGGGCTCTCCTGCCACCGCCCCTTCGACACACTCAAAATATCTCAACACAAAGCCAATACCAAAACCGCCCCACTCCAACAAAACATCGAACCCCAAGCCCACCAACCATCTCAAGATCACCACCCCATCCTCACCGACATAAGACCTCAACCCCGGGACAGAACTCAGAGGGTCTGCAAAGATCAACACAGTGATTGCCCCTTAGAAGATGAAGGAGAGAACTGCGACCATAGGCCCTGTGGGCCAGCCAGGAGGTGGAGTGGAGGGTGCGTGTGAAGATGGAGGAGGCAGCGTGAGGGATTGGAGGAGGAGGAGGAGGAGGAGGAGGAGGAGGAGGAGGAGGAGGAGGAGGAGGAGGAGGAAGGCGGAGCGGAGGCAAAGGCTGACAGGGAGGTAGTTGGAGGGAGGCAGTGGGGTCTGGAGGGGACCGAAGGCCAATGAGATTCCTGGAGACATTCTGAATGGAATGGAGTGGATGGTGAGGGAGGGGAGAGCGTGGAGGGCTTGTGGGGAAGGAAAGTGAAGATGAAAGATATGGACTGGAAGGTGGAGGATGGAGGGTTTGAGAGAAGAGAAGAGGATAGTAATGGAGTGGAGCGGAAGAGGTGGAGAGGAAGAGAGGAAGATAAAGGATAATGGATGGAAAAGCACAATGACAAGATATTTTGGGGCTTCTTCACACAAAAAAATTTAACATCTTTCATGAAAGTTGACATGAAAACCCAAAAGTTAATATTTTCAGCTTGAAAGTTAACATCAAAGTGTGATAGTTAACATCTTCCAAAGAAAGTTAACATGAAAGCATAAAATTAACATTTTCGTGAAAGTTAACAACAAATAAAGATAGTTAACAGAAAAGGAATAGCCAATATACTGTAAACATGTACTTTATATTGATTAGTATTACATTCTTACGTACCCAATATAGCAAGCATTTCAAAGTTTTATTAGTCTTACATTCACAGTTTAATATATCTATAACATTTTCTTTGTACACGACTTGTAACTATCACATTCTAAGAATCCACATCTCTCTTTGGTATTTCATCAAAGACCAGATCTGAGCCCTAACCCTAACCATCATCTCCTACCATCTTTTATGCCTCTTATAGACCACGCTTCATCAACAAATCCATCCATATGCCCTCCCAATCTCGCTTTAGCTCCCATCACCATGGATTTCTCTTCTTGTTCATGCTTCTCTCCATACATCTTGCTGATTGCCTCTCCTCATTCTCTAAGCTTTCTCAGTGCTTGCCTCGAGATGATGGGCTCCTGGTGGCTAAGGGGAGGCGGAGAGGGAGACTCAAGGGTCAAGGACAAGAGGAGTAAGAGGGAGAGAGAGGAGGACAGTAGGGTTAGAGGAGAGGAAGAGGAGAAAGGAACAGTTTCACGCCCGTTTCCCAAAATACCCGGAAACGGTACGTGAACAAGTCCGCGACGTATTAGGTTGAGAAGAAGTACAAATAAAAAATATTTCTCCTCAATCTAATACGCCAAGCGTCAAGTAATAATAAAAGTACATCACAGTCACGAATTCCAATCACAGTCAGCAAGAATAAATAAATATCCAGAACAGAAAGTACATATCACCAGAATAAAATGACATCCCAGACTATAAAAGAGTCCACATGTCTGAAATAATACATGTAGCTAAAGAAACTAGAGAATCCTAAACAATGTCAACTAAACTGAAAAAAATTAAAATCAGTCTAAGGTTCATCAAACTACTGAAAACAAGAAGGAAACTAAGCTTCAGCTCGATCTACTCCATCGTCAGGGAGGCTATCCTGCTGAGAAAACTCCGGCTCAAGTACATCTCCATACTGGACCTGTCCGTCATCTAAATCTGACGTACACCAAGAGAATAGAGTACGTCAGCGTGTATAACATACGACAAGATCCCACAACGAGATGGCAGTATAATAATAAATATAAATGAAAGCAAGAAATCAGAACTGCGAACGATCCAAGTATAACAATCCGATTAACCAACATGAAAGTCAGATTGACCAACATGAAAGTCCGATGCGATTAATATTTAAAATCTACAAAGCGAGGCGTGAATGCGTCAGTGAAATAATCAAACAAGGAAACCCTCATATATATACCACTTGTCGGATTGTAAATGACTAAATAATAACCCGAACTATACGGATGGAACATATAACTGGAAATAAAGCATCGACATGTGCATCTCATGTGTCCGTACAACCAGGTGTCCTAACCGTCAAATATCTCAACTTCGATGTCGATTATCTAGCCATTCTATAACAGTCAGCGGATCATAACTCTCCACGAGTCGAAGTTCATATCAGGATAGCGGTTGTTCACAAATCCTCTACGTGCATCCAATGCCGCGATACCCTTCGGTCAAAGGACTACCGCAATCCGATTCCGGCTTGTCGACAAAGCGGACTTCGGTGGCGAAGCGATTTCAGCGGCACGTCGCGAAGCGATTCAGCGGCCCACAAACCGCCCCAAGTGCGAAAACAAGATCACTTGGCACGGGTCTAGAAGATACATAAACAGCCACATCCGAATACATGAACCAAGACTTTCCCGTCCCACGGTCTCAGGTAAATCAAGTCAACGTTATCGATATAACAAAACACGGGTTCACCTCTTAAGCATGGTCAACACACACATGTCACTAGGTCTCGTTCATGACGCACAAGTCCTAAGTCATGAACTACTAATGGTTCTCAATGCAACAAGATAGTGAATAATGTGACCGACTCTATGCAACATCAAAATGGCCTAACAAGTACATGAAAATGTTCGTAAAACAAGAATAATAATATGAACAATGGGGACAGCACCGTCTATAACATGGAAGGATTTGAAGGTTCGTGGAGAGCAAGCTGAAAGATTCCTCAAGAGGAAAAAGCGGGAAGAGCCGGTCGGCAGGTGAGCTCGGCGTAACTTTGTCCCAGCGGCAAAGGAAAAGAAGCGAGCCAGGCGGCGGTTCGCGAACAAACGTTCAACTCAACCCGGCGGCAGCAGCGGCAATGCTGGGCGCCCGCCGAGCGAGCACAATCGCGTGGCAGCGGGGCCGAAAGCGAAGGCTTGAGCCGAGATTCGAGTCCTATTCCTTTAGGGACGGCGAGATTCCGGTCTCTTCAAATATCTTGTCGAAAATAACAAAATCAAACTCCCTCGATTCGAGAATCAAGAGGAAGCAATGAGGACTAACGACCAAATCCACTGATCACAGTGGCAATTCATCACCCCACTAAATCCTCGCTTTCATTTTAAGGACAAAATCCGTGTTTTAATTGACGTAGGGGTCATCACTATGAAGTCGCCCAAAGAAAAGAAGGTCGGAGCAAATGCGTCCATAAGCTTTGGGTCAATGATTGACATGGTTTGAACCTAAACCGCTGATCAAAGTCGCAATGAAGACGGTGAACGATTTAACCCACACAAGCAACGCCTTAAAGGACTTGTATCATATACGCTCCAAATGGCGAAGTCCCGTGGATCCACCCACCGCTTGAGGATGAGCAATGGGTAGCCTCTTCTTCATCGAAGAAAAATCAAAGCCGAAGGGAAAGGCATGCCATGCTACTCCGCCATTCGAGGAAGATGACGAACGTGGTAGCATTCCGCTTGTCCGGGAGAACCCAAGCCCACGCCACCAGAGCGACACGAGTACAAATACAAGTACCCGAAGTCTCCGAATTTAACGCCAAGACGCCGCCGAGTCGGGGTACCAACAATTCCCTCACTCGCGACCGAAAGCGAACAAGAAGTGGCTACCAAAGAAGCCACCAGAAAGCAAAGCAAGAAGTTCACCCGCGCCTGGCTCAATCACCCGATTAGAAGAGACAAACCGAAGCTCCAACTCCCCATATCGCTTTGACGCCATGGCCCATTGGCAATATTCCCGCGAGGATCACTCTTTAGCTGCTTGTCAAAGAGACAAGAGAAGCTCTTCAAGAGGCTCTAGCCGATTCGAAGTCTTTCTACCCTGATTAAGCCAAATCCGTAAGAGTCGCCCAATGCAACCCGGCGGCTAAGCATTTCCGTGATCACTTTTACAAAGGAGGATATGCATAAGGAATTCCAAGCATGATAGGCCGCTATACTTCACCGTATATTGCCTCCTGGTTAACCGGATCCAAGTCGATCCGGTTCCACAGGAGCATCATGCCTCGCTACCATGTATCACTTTGAATCCCCGCCAGAAGTAAGCGCCAACAGCACGATGATCTACGGATTTAACACCGGTCTCTACGCTGGTAAAATCCGGATAAAGTGCCAAATGGGGACTTGAAGTCCCAAGTCACCGCTATGATTGACGCGTAGACTTCCTATAACTTATTGTTGGTCGATCTTGGATCCACAATAACGTTATAGTCCCATCCACTCTTCATCGTCTCAAATATGTAGACATAATAATGAAGTCAAGACGGTCGCGACAAACAACCGCTTAAGGATGGAGAATTATTTCACCGATTCTCTTCACGTAATGAGTCCTAAATCAATCATCTACCAAGGCACGACAATGCGTGGAGAAGTCGATACCGGGCTTCCGTTGGTTATAGTGGTGGTTTTATTTTAAACGACATTGTACCCCTTGTAATCAATCTTGACATGAAGAATCGCCGATGAACATTGTAATTGGCAATTGCCGATGAATCAATAAATGACGATTTAGTAGTACCCTTGTCTTTGAATGATGTAATGACAAAGTTTATACAACGATCCGTGAGTTGCACTTACCAATTCGGTCATCTTGCTTTACACAAAAGCGCTTCCAAGACTCCTTTGGGACAACACTCCATCCCACCTAAGATCAAGTAACGAGAAAGAATTGGTTTACGGAAAAGGAGATGCGCCCAATGCCAATCATTTCTTAGAAGAAGATGAAGATGACATGGGCCTATCCTCCACACATTCAGATATAGCCTAGAAACACCGGGTATCATGAAGAAGTGGGGTACAACTTGACACAAGGGAAGGTCTATGTTTTGGGCGAGGTCCTCGAGTCCCTCCTAAAGCAAAGATATGTCCCAAGAAGGAAGCCGGATAACTACTATGCTCTGTAGGATGGGATACTTAATCCTCCTCGAAGATGAATGCTCATGGTCGATTGATGATAATCCACCCAATGAGGGAGACGACATTCGCCTCGATTCTTCTTGGGATTCCACACCGGATTGACACCGGCCTCGGAGAAAATTTCAAGGCTTTGATGTCAAATATGACTACGATTGATCCTGCTACTATTGAGAGTGATGAAGATATGCCAACATGGGAAGACCCATGGATCCATCAACTCAAGAGCGGTTTGAGGATAGGTTCGAACAAAGAGAACCCCCACTAAGGGCGAGGTAGTCAGTTAATATGAGTGATGAGGAGCATCCTAAGCTCATAAACATCGGCAATACTCTTCCCTCGAAGAGAAGGAAGAGTTGATTGCCTTGTCGGAGTATGTCGATGTATTAGCTGGAGTTACGAGGACATGCGGGACTACGACCCTAATGTGGCGACTCATCACCTCAACATCAGATGGATGTCAAACTGTCAAGCAACGGCAAAACCGGTTTAGTCCACAAATCTTGTAGGTCTCGTTGGCGAAGTGAAGAAACTCATAGAATGCGGGATTCATCGAGGAGATTCAACATCGGATTGGGTGGCGAATATAGTCGGTCATGAAGAAGAATGGTTCGATTAGGATGCGTGACTACGAGACCTAAGCGCCGCTTGCGAAGGATGATTTCCCTCGCCAATCACCGGCGTCATAGTTGACAATACGTGTGGATTTGAAGAATGTCATTCATGGATGGTTTCGGGTTACAATCGGATCAAGATGCACCCGATGGCCTAAACACCGCGGCGTTCGAGCGCCATCGGTATATATTGCTATCACGGTCATGCCGTTTGGCCTCAAAAAGCTTGGCGCAACATATCCCGTGACAATACGGGGAGCAAGATCATCTGGGAAAAGCGGTTGAATGCTACATTGGCGATTTGGTCGTTGGCGGTGATAAGAGATCACATCAAAGATCTTAGAGCGGTATTGAACTCATGCGGACTCATCACCTAAAGATGAACCCGCCAAATCCTTCCTTAGGATGTCGGTGGCAAGTTCCTCGGCTTTCGTCGCAAACAAAGGAATCCACATCGATCGACAAAGTGAAGGCAATTCAAGTTGCAACCTCAGAAATGAGAGAACTTCGGGGGTTACAAGAGGCGATTGGTACATCCGACCGGTTCATATCGAACCTATCAGGAAGTGCCAACCGTTCTCTAAGTTGAACAAGAAGGCGTGTTGTTTATTTGGGGCGATGCAATGGAGAGCATTGAAGAGATCAAATCGTATCTTGCTAAACCTCCGTTCTTGTTGCACCTGATGGAAAACCGTTTTGATCACGTCAAGGCAACGGATCACTTTCGTTAAAGCTTTACTCGCAAGGCGGCGGCGGCGGTCCGCGAGCGAGCGATGTATTACGAGCTAAACATTAGTGTTGAGTCGATATCCAATGGTCGGCGGTGCCTTGCATTAGTGTTAGCGATTGAGAAAATCACGGCACTATTTAGTGGGAGGCGATTTATGTTATCTCTAATGTAAATCCGGTCAGAATATTTATGACCGGTAGGCCTCAATGAGTTGGCGTTTGGCAAAATGGGCTTTGCTCTTGTCCCGATATGACTCACTTCAAGCAAAGTCGGTCAAAGGACAAGCGATTTGCGATCTCAGGCGCCAACCCGACAGCGGCCGGTTGAGCTATATGATGATCTTCGGATGAAGTCCGAAGTTAACACTACATCGCACCAACAAATATGGCGGTTGTACTTTGGCGGGCTTCTCGGCTACTAATGTAGCAAGTGCCGGATGTTCTAAGATTTCGTGGAGTCGGGGTTGTCTTAGTTCCAGGGAATCATGTCATGCCCGTGCTTATTCACTCACGAACCTTGTTCCAATAGCGTGGCGAATACAGCGCTACTTATCGGACTTAACCCAAGAGAGCTGGGGGTAGAGTATCTCGAAGCATGTCTGGCGATTCGCGGTTGATAGTCAAGCAGTCCGTGGTGACTATGAAGTTAGGAACGATCGGTCCCCTATCATCGGATAGCCGTTGAAATGGCGGAACTCATTTGAAGAATTCTTCATCGAATATATCCGCCTTGGTGCTCATGCGGATGCATTAGCGCGTTAGCGATATCAACGGCACAACCTTAGAGACCGCAACTAGTTCGCGGTCGGGACTCATCAACTCTTCGTTACCAATATATAATGAGGCACAAGAAGATAAAGGTAGTTACAAAGAGGTAAATGCAACCCAAACCAAGTTGGAGCCGAGATTGGCAATTTCCTATCATCGATTCGTCTTACATGGTATTACGCGAGAAGGCGTGAAGGAAATAGAGTCAATCGGCGAAAACTCAAATTCTTCTCGACCACGAGACCGGATGTTATATCGCGAGGAGTGCGATGGCCTTTACTCCGTGCTCTCAAACAAAGAGAAGAAGGTCCTTCGGGAAGCACGAAGGTGAATGTATGTACCCGACTGGTCCTAAGCTCTACAATCGAATCGGGAGGATGGGCTACTTTTGGCTAATAATGATTAATGCGATCGCGTATGCTTTCGGAGATGCCGCATGTCAAATTCAGCGAATTACATGCATCGGCCTCTGGCGATTGCATCCTTCGGCCACATCATCCATTGAGACATGGGAATGGGCGTTGTAGGTCCCATTTTCCTCCGTGGTCAAAGCGTCGGTTTATTCTAGCGATCACCGACTACTTCTCAAGTGGTAGGAAGCAATCCCGCTAAAGGAAGTAAAGGCGAAACCGTCGTCAAATTTATCAAACACCATGTCATCTATCGACATGGCGTCCAGCGGATCGTGCATGACGGTCCCCAATTCATCGGCAATTCCTTCATCGAGGTTTTCGCGAAATTCAAGATACAAGGCGTCGTCAGCGGCCTATAATCCGGTACCAAATGGATTAGCGAGGCGTTCAACAAGGCGATTATCAAGATCTTGTCGAAGCTTGTGAAAATAACAAGCGAGGCGGGGCGATAAACTTCGGGCTTTCTGGGCATATCGCTGCTTGATACGCATGGCGGAGAGACCGTATTCTACGGTCTACGGATGTGAAGCGTTCTCGCGTTGGAGATCAGATCCGTCACTTCGTATCGCCCTTTCAGCGAGATGGCGGCCAGAAGAACAACATCGAAGCGTCTTGAAGAGCTCGAGATGTTGGATGAGAAGCGCTGAAGCTCAACAAAGCATTGAGTTCTATCAAGCTAGGATGTCGAAGGCTTTCAACAAGAAAGTCGACAGCGAAGTTTCAAAGAAGGAGATTTGGTCCTCGTTGCTTTCGGCGACCAATAATCCTCACTTCAAAAGAAAGGTAAATCGAACCTAAATGGGAGGTCCGTTTATAATAAAGCGGTCTACTCAATGGTGCATATCGCCTAATTACCCAAAATGGCGAGGCAATTAATCTTAGATAAATGGGAAGTTCTGAAGAAATACTACCCTTAGTATCTTCGGGATAACCGTTCGGCGGAAGTTTCGATGGGATGTTTCACCCACTTTCCTTGAGGATAACCCTAAATTTGTTCTCCATCATAATTTCCCTCACCGATCAAATTTCTTGGCGGTAGGCCTACAAATTACTACGGTACATTACCATAATCCCCTCTTGATTCCTTCTATGAACAAGAGGCCCATTCAAAATCCCTTTCCTTGGGAGATAGAACATAAAATTCTTCCTCTCCAAGCGTAAGATCCTTTCATGACAAGCGGAAGGGTTCTATCCATCTCTCTTAGGTAGCGCCCGATTTAAGGTATCTTGTAGGGATTGTCAAACCGGGTTGTCCTTTAAGGTCACGAGTTTCTTCGGTTCTCCGGTGGAGATCCCACTCTTAGTTCCATCTTTCATCTTAGGTAGCGCCGGCCGAAGGTATCTTGTAGGGATTTTCGGACGAGGTTGTCGCTGAAGGTCACTGAGTCTCTTCGGTTCAGTGGAGATCCACTCTTAGTTCCCCCCTCATCTTAGGTAGCCGGTGAAGGTATCTTGTAGGGATTTTCAGACCGGGTTGTCCTTTGAAGGTCACGAGTCTATTCGATTCCTCTGAGGCCCACGCTATTGGTTTCGACCGAGAAATAGAACACATTCTTCCTTTCCCACCTCAATCAATCTTACTCGGTTCGGTCATCCTCACGGTCAAAGAAGACACCAAGATTCATCTTGGGGCATTTTATCTGAAGCCTAAGAAGGGATAAAGCCAGCCTCACCGCAGCGTTGCGGTTTAGTCTTTCCCGATTGAAGAAGACACCAAGATTCATCTTGGGGTATTTTATCGAAGCCTAAGAAGGGATAAAGCCAGCGCCTCACAGCGTTGCGGTTTAGTCTTTCCCGATTGAAGAAGACACCGAGTTCGATTACGGGGCATTTTATCTGAAGCCTAAGAAGGGATAAAGCCAGCCTCACAGCGTTGCGGTTTAGTCTTTCGATTGAAGAAGACATCGAGTTTGATTCGGGGCATTTTATCACGAAGCCTAAGAAGGGATAAAGCCAGCGCTAACAGCGTTGCGGTTTAGTCTTTCCCGTGATAAAAACGGCCTCACGTATTCAACATCGTAGCATTAAGTCTAGAAGAGTTTCATTCTTTTAGCACAGCGTCGTGTGTAGAGCGGTTTAGAAAATCTACATGCTAGCTGACTCAAGCGGTAGTTGGTAAAGGCTCATCAAGCAGTTGAAGGTGGGGGTTGGCCAATAACCCTAAAGTCGGCGCGCAACACAGCGTTCTTGGTTTAGTCTTTTCGATTGAAGACACGAGTTGGTCTGGGGTATTTTATCCTGAAGCCTTAGAAGGGATAAAACCGGCGCCTCGCATTGCTTAGGTTTAGTCTTTTTAGATTGAAGAAGACACGAGTTTGATTAAGGGTATTTTATCCGAGCCTAAGAAGGGATGAAGTCGGCGCTAGCAGCGTCGCCGGGTTTTGAATCTTTCCCGATTGAAGAAGACACCGAAGTGATGCAGGGTATTTTATCTGAAGCCTAGAAGGGATGATCTCTGGCAGCATTCTTAGAGATCAGTCTCTTGCAGTAAAGAGTACCAAGTCTATGTATTCAATATCATAGCAACAAGTCTAGAAGAGTTTCATTCAACAGCGTCCGCGTCTTGAGCGGATCTAGATAATCCACGTATTGACTCAAGCGGTGGTTGGTAAAGGCTAATCAAACTAGTTGATGGTAGTTTGCCAAAAATCCTATAAGTATTATGGTTAATTATTTACGTGAAGTAAAGAGATCATAATAAACAATGAAGGGATGGATCTTATTCATTTGGAAGCAAATATAGAAGGCTACAAGCGTTTAAACATCAGTCATGACAAAGTTTATTGTTATTTGAGACACTTCACCATTGTAAGCTTTGGTGGGTTCTTCACCAACTTCGACTGAAGGACTCCTCATCGATGTTGATAAATGTCATTGATTTGCCTCTGAGCTTTCGGCCGGTTTAAGCAGGCCGTCGAGTTCCACTGGCCAATGGTGAGGGCTTCTTCCTTGTTGGCCTTGGCGCTCAAATTACTCATCATCTTCCTTAGCATGGAGCTCTCCACGGGCGGTATTATCCTCTCGCGCTCACCACAATATCGGTCACGGATGTGGCTTAAGGAAGAATGTGGCTTAACAACAGCTTTCCGGTATCAGTATGATCTCTGCATACGGACTTGAGCCCGGTAAAAACACGAGCATCACGCCATGCCTCCTAGCGAGCGGTATGGCGGCTACATATGGGAAGCCGACTACGCGGCTCTTGCGATCTCTGAAGCTTTCCCCTCGGATAGGCGAGGTCATCAACAATGGCACGAGCATTTCCGGAATAACCCGTATCATTATCAAGGCCATCCAGGGATCAGCGTGGCTTTGGCGATGAAGAAAGTCCGCCATGAAGGACCTTTTAAGTCAGATGTTCACGAAAGAATGGCGTGCTTCAAGCGGATAATAAGATGGGATGGATCTTCATCCGGCATCAGCGCTCTCGCCCAGTCATGGGTCGAGATGTAGGCTCGCGGAAGAAAAGAGAACCTTAGAATCTTCAACCAAAACTAATGGATGCATATTCGATTGGGGACTCTTGCGAGTCTCCTTGATTGTAGTTTGGAGATTGGTGGAGTCTACCCGGTATCTATGTTTGGGATACTATCAACACTTGGTGAGCCCTCGGTGTGCTCGTCTATCTCAACGATATTGTGGTAGGTGATTAGAGAAAGAAGCTGAGAAGAGGAGTGCCACTACACAAAAGAAATGTCGTGACTCTTTTAATTATAGTGATATTAGCCAAATGGTGGTCCTATAGTGTCGAAGAAAAATTTAGACCTTCTTCAGGGATGGTAGCCGGGTAAATCTTCACCAAAGTATCACCATCCTGTGACCAAGCAGCGTAGCGAGTCATCCATGGAAGTGTTGCCATATAAACCGGCTTCCACGAAATCTTCCATGGAGAATACGAAAAGAAGGCATTAGAAGCGAATGCAACTAAGGCGAACAATAGGTAAAGCTACTTACCTCTGCTGATGGGGTAGCTTGCTTAGTCTCGATTCGTGCATTTGTCTCTGCAATCCCTCTAAAAGAGCAAAAACAAAGAGGCAATTAGTGGGGAGTGCAATTAAGTGGATTCGATTCATTAAGCCGAGAAGAGGAGTTATCGATGTTAGATGTACGGATTCACGAATCGGGTCTACATTAGTCTCCTCGCCGTAGCTCCATACATTTGTTGAGTAAAACTTGGCACCGGCATGGCTTGAGCTGGAATTCAGTGAAGTGTGGTGAGAAATCAAGGCTAGGATCATAATCCTTAAAACCCCTGCATGCAAATGGAGAAATGTCGAGTCTCCAAATTGAAATTTCCAGATTACATCCGCGGTGTATTGATACCTCCGTCAGCGATTGGGTCATTCTTGGCTGATCTATCAGGGACGAGGATTCCGCATTTCTTATGGGCTAACCTCTTTCGTTTCACCTTGAGAGGGTTGAAATTCTTCTTCTCAAGATTTTCGAAAATTGGTTGAATAAAAGTCGAATGGAAAGGATGAGAAAGCGAAGGGGAAAAGGAGAGAGTACCAGGTTCTTCTCATAAAGCTACTTGAGACTCAACATGGTCCTCTCCTAGAGTCCTGCTGCAGAGTCGTGGAACCCCTCCTCGATCTCCCGGTGGCGGATGGGATGGCGCTTCCTCACGAGCAGTGGCACCTTGGAGTGTCTGAGTGTCGGCTCTCAGCGGCAGCCCGGCCGCCAAATGGGAGATAGCCCTCCACAGGGGACGACTCATTAGCTACTAATAGCCAGCTGTGAAGGAATGTCGATTCGGTGTGGTCACGACTCGGTGAATCTAGCACCGGTACATCCCATGGCTCCACAACCATGCACCGAAGGCCATCCACAAGTCCACCGTGCAGGTGGAGGTTGAGTTCCCACATAAAAGTTGGTAAATGCTTAGAGCTGGCGAGCAAAGCAGCGAGGAAAATAAGGCTCAATGAAGCATTCCTCCTTTACTCGGAAAGTGAGATACCACAGCGATATTCACTAGCCGGTTAAGCGACCAATGTCAAGTGAAGTCTGCTGTGTCTTGGTACCTCCTCGTCGACCAGGACTCACCATATTGACCAGAGAATCGAGGCATCTGGAAAAGATCCACTTTGTGAATCACGCATCGTTTCTTGATCTCTGCCAAAGCCCGCCCTTCCATCGCAATCCTCTACCAGCCAAGAAAGGTAGGCGAATCACATGGAACCCGGTCCCGACATCATGTGGGCGATGAAGGACAACGAGGCCATCAAATAGGTATATGGGAGCTACTGGATGGAAGAATGCGTGATGATGGCTCGTGCTTTTCTCGATGCTTCCGGACTATATGCATAATCCGGTGAATATTGGCCACCATTCAGGAAGGAGAGAGTTCCTTTTGTGGGCAAGGCTGCTGGGAGTAAGGACCTCCAAGGTAAAGCATCATCAGTTGATATGGAACCACACATTTCTTGGCCCGGTGCAAGATAGTAGGCTAAAAAGTAAATTAATGGATGGAAGCCTGACGCATGCCGAGAAAGGTTGCAAACTTGATCCACTGAGGGAAAATCATCTTCGGCGTAGTGAAGTGTAGAGTTAGCCTCGGACCTCTCGTCAGTTCATTAACCTTGAAGAGTGGCGGTGACAATTCACATATTTCGCCCGGTTTGTCCTCCAAATCTTTGGAACAAATAGTTAATAAAGCTGCTTGGACTCACTTGCAATTTCCTTTTGGCACAAGGTTCGAGATTGGGCGAGCTATATAGTAATGACAAGTGAGATCCACAAAATCTTATGGCGATTAGGTGTGTGTTTCTTGGTAGGCTCAATTCACGATTGGAAGGAAGTACTCACGATCTGACATCTTCCCATGGGTCGGAATCAATTCGATACATCATAGAGCCATTGACTTCGCCCATGTTTGGTGAAAAGTATTTGAATCTGGATTGTAGAGCTCAAATAAAGCGAAGAAATGGTTAGCGTCGAGGAAGGCCATACATGGTAGCCGAATGGCCGAATCTGGTATAGCGAAGTTCTCCATCCACGGTTGAGGGCGTAATTGGTCAAGCGACCCCCACCATGTTCTGGGATGGAGTGAACCCGGTAGTAAAATCTGTGACTAGATGATGGCATCTCGCCCAAGCGTGGCGATTCTTCAAAGTTAGGCGAGGAACAAGAGCTCATCACGGGGCGGTGTGTCTAGCCCCACAATCCGGGTGAAGGTAGATGGCGGATTCTGTTGGAACCCGAGGCTAGGGCTTTGGGTAATAAACCCACAATGAATATGATCATGCTCCTTGGTAAGAGCGCCATGACATCTGGCGTGTCACGTGGTGTCTGTCGATCGATGAAGGCGGCGAATTATCGAAAGGAATATACAAGGGACCTCCGTCGTCTTGGTTCAACCATCGCTCGCTCTCGACAAAAGCTGTATCCGGGTCCTTAACTGAGTCGCCGAACAGATATTCTATTTTTACATAAAGGTGCGGTGGAAGTGGTGTCCTTTATGAGTGGCGCCGGTAACCATGCATTGGGAGAATCGCGAGAACTCCCCTCATTCTGATCTGAAAGCCTCGGCATCATTGTCTGAGTGCAAATCGGCGAGATACAAATCAGGGATCATCACCGTGGAATAATAGTCACTCGGCGTCCATCAACCCGTATGTCGGAAAAGCTCGAGGAATAATCAAGCGAAATCAGAAAATATTGAGTTAGTAAAGCGTTGAATTCATCTTACATAGATTAAGTCACGACCTTATAATTATGATGATTTCACCCATATCGAATACGGGAGAGCGATAAATATAGTCGTAAATGAAGCGGCAATATATTTCGTTCTCGAGACAAATATCGGTATGAAATGGCCCGTTAAAGATGTCGAGGCGGGTGATCTTTGAAACCTCAATCCTCCGAAGAAGATTTGGCTCTTCCTAATCGCCTCACAAAGGAAAGGCGAAGCGGGTGCGTAACAAAGTGTACACAATCTGCTTGGCGTCGATCCCACAAAAGAGGATTCGGCTCTTCCCAATCGCCTCGCGAAGGAGAGCGAAGCGGGGATACAAGCATATATATCACGAGAATATGATATTTGGCGCTTCCAGCGAAAGAAGGAGGCGTGCATTCAGCCCGTCGCGGAAGCATCGACTCCTCGAAACCGCGTGATCTTCCAGATGACGCTCGAAATTTGCAAAAATCGACAAAAGTCGGGCGTGGGGCCAAAATCAGGCAAATACAACAGCAAAGAAAGTCCGGCTTGAGGTGGTCGTGGTTATCAATCATGGTAGGGCATCATGAGCATGTCGACGAACAACGGATGACCGCACCGTCAAAGGTGCAAATTAACGAGCCGAGACTCAGCCAGCCAGAACTCGGTCGCGATAACAGCCAGCGCCGTCTCGATCCAACCAAGCGCCAGTATGGCCTTCAGTGTAACAAAGCGCCAACCGACGCCCGAACTTCGATCGCTTGCCGTATGGCCCTTGCGGCCCGCCGCTGGCCCCGCCGCCGCCAGCCCGGCGCCATGCTCCCGCCTATTCATAGCGCAGTTCTTCTCCTCCATACGCCATGCTCAAAGAAAGAAGAGAGATCTAAAACCGTCATCATACCTCGTTGTTCGGAGAAGATGAGCGACGCAGTGAAGAAAACAAGAGAAAAGTGCAGGAGAGAAGCGACCTAGGTCAAGAGGAGGGAGAAACTATGGGTATTTATAACAGCCATATGAACGATCCTTGAATAAGGTCCCTATTTGGCGATGGGTAGGAATTCTAATTGGGCCCATTTGGATATCTAAAAGTCCAAATCAGCCCGATAACCTATCCATCCTCTTTTCCTAAATATTTGGAAAGATTTTGGAGATGTTACATGGCTCAATTCTCCAAATATCCTCCCATGTGGTCTAATCGTACTCAATCGGGATTACAGTATAAACTATTCCTAATTTGTAGAAGTTCCCGGAAGAATATTTCCATAAAAATATTCTTAGGGATAACTTCGATCGTCTTGGATTAATGAATGCCATCAGCGTCGCCTAATCCTACTCCACAAGGATTACAGTATAAGCTGTTTCCCATTTGTAGAAGTTCCATGGGAATATATTCTTAGGGATAACTTCGTCGTCGTGGGATTATCGGCCCATCAGCGTCGTAATCTTACTCCAACTAGGATTCACGGTATAAAGTTTCCTAAATTCTGAGGAGTTCGGAAGGATATTCTCACAAGAAATATTCTTAGGGATGACTTCGATCGTCTTGAATGCACCGGCGCAAAATCAGCAGCGTCGCCTAATCCTCAACTAGGATTATGAGTATAAACTGTTCCCCAATTTGTTAGAAGTTCAGGAAGAATATTCTCACAAAAAATATATTCTTAGGGATAACTTCGATAACCCTTAATTTCCTCCCACCATAATATCCAAGAGAGGAATAATCGGCCAGTGAAAGTCATGACGACAGGACAATATGTCGATCGAAGAAACTTCACCCACCGTGGATAATCATATCCCAACAACGGTCAAAGCACTCGCAGGCCGAAGGCTAGGGCGATGGTTGAAAGCCAAATGGTCTCTGTTTCAACAAGGAATCCTCGGAGGATATCTCCATGAATCAGTCCTCAGCGGTGGTTAAACCAATAACACATGTGATGATGGAAGAATTAGCCGATTAAAGGTTATGAAATTCCATGTATCGGCATAACAACGTGTAGCCAACAAGGAGTTAGCCGACATACGGATAAGTCGAGAGTCGATGGTTAGTCAAACAGACCAACGACACGAGTTGCAAACAAAACTCACCTACGACTTGAATCAAGATTTCAACAAAGCGGTCGGACAATAAATGCAGCAAGTGATCTTATCGAGAAATCCTACAAAGCTGGATGATCTGAAAGAATCGAAGACTTGAAGCTAACTTTTGGGACCCTCTGCCGGCGAAGGCGAACCATCATGTCAAAGTATTCGGGCTCGCCA
Organism: Asparagus setaceus; assembly: GCA_012295165.1. Lineage (NCBI taxonomy): Eukaryota > Viridiplantae > Streptophyta > Magnoliopsida > Asparagales > Asparagaceae > Asparagus > Asparagus setaceus. Next base: position 73,751,768 of record CM022703.1, on the reverse strand, counting down.
TGAAACAGGACTGAAACATTTTGGAGGGTATCTGTAAGCGTTGAAAAATGCTTACAAGATCCCGAAACCAACTTCGTGGCGAAATCGGCAAAATGACAACCCATCGAATGATCACGGACGTCGAATCGTTAAAAGCGAACCCGGCGGCAAACCCGGCGTCACAAACGGTTTAACCCGGACTTGAGCGAGCGATGGATTCGGAACCGTTGAGCGGAGCGAACCAAGAGTTAGTCCGGAACCAAATACTGACGGAACCTAAGTACGGAGAGGCCAAGTCGAAATAAATGACCTAAGCCGGAAGAAGCCGAAAGCGGCAACGGCAACGGCGCACCTCGGCCAACTTGGCTGGCGAACCTCGCGGTTTGGCGAACCTCGTCTTCTGGCGAACCTCGTCTTCTGGCGAACCTCGTGGTTTGGCGAACCTCGCCTTCTGGCGAACCTCGGTTCATTTTGGCGAACCTGCGCCATCGGCGAACTCGCCTTTTGGCGAACCTCGCTTTGGCGAACCTGCCATGGCGAGCCTGCGTGTTCACAGGAGAAGCCCGGTTCATTTTGGCCGAACCTGCGCCTTTTGGCGAACCTGCGCTTTGTGAACCTGCGCCATTGGCGAGCCTGCGTGTTCATTTTGGCGAACCTGCGTCATCTGGCGAGCCTCGTGTTCACTTGGCGAAGCCTGGTTCAATTTGGTGAGCCTGCGTGTTCATTTGGCGAGCCTCGTGTTCACTGGCGAAGCCTCGGTCGCGATTCGGCGAGCCTGCGTGTTCGTTTGGCGAACCTCGTCTTCTGGCGAGCCTCAATTCCTTCGGCGAACCTCGCGGTTTGGCGAGCCTCGTGTTCCTTTGGCGAACCTGCGTCATTTGGCGAGCCGTGTTCGTGAACCTGGCCTTTGCTTCTACCTCGGCCGACTTGGTAGAGCACTTCCACCAATTTGGCCCAGGCACTTCGGCCAAGTGGCAGGGTGGCTCGGCTGCTTTGTAGAGCCGCCCGACCACCTTGGTAGGCACCTCGACCCGTTGGTAGAGCCACCTCGGCGACACGGTAGGCACCTCGACCAGCAGTTCAGGCCACCTTATGTTTGGTACAAACCCGATTTGTATAAATAGGAAGTCTTCGGGGTCCAAGAGGGAGGCCTTGGATTTTTGAGGCTCGGACTTGGCTGGACTTTCTAATCTTGAAGAATTCGCGAGATCTGGCGATCGGCTACGGTTAGAACGCGGCGATACGAACCGATCAACGTCGGATCTACAAGCGCAAAGATAGCTGAATTGGGTTGAACTCTGAGATACCCTCTAGATTAAGCTTCGTCTTAATCTCGGGGATAGCTGTGTGATTTCTCTAGTAGATCTCACGCTCTGGCTCCTCGCCATTGAGTGTGATCCCGGCGATCCTCTCGCCGTGAGTGTGATCCCTCGGTAACCGTTTCCCATTGAAGCGAGTCCCTCGTCTGTAGTTCGAGCAGGTCTCACGGATCGAATTAGCGATGGTCCACGGACACAAAAGTCCGGCACGAGGCAAAGAACCCGTAGCGAGGACCTCGATATATGAGAGATCCTCGTGTTTGTTCCACCAGGAAAAAAGTTGTAATCTTTTTTGATTTTCATTGTAAGCAAAATAAAAGCGATATTTTCTTGAATTTGTTTGGTGAAGTTTGTGATTCAAATCAATGACAATCAAAGCTTTCATGCAATTTAGCGGTGGACGAGGCGAGCGAGGATGTTGAGGAGGTGGGGGTTGCGGTCGGTCTTGGTACTGCGAAAATGAGTTGAGGGTAAACGAAGAGAGTCTGGGAGATGAGGATAGAGAGAAGGATAATATATAATATATAGAAGAGAGAGAGAAGAGAGAGAGAGTGAGTCAGTGAGGAGGAAAAACATGGGAGAGGTTTTCTTGGTATGGGGATTGGTTTATTTTGTTTGTTTGTTTTAAAGAAAAAGAGATAAATATATATATGTATATGTATAAGTATCAAATACCAAGCATGTATTACAAAATCATTAATAATATTAAAATCAAGATTAAGGCTGAAAGTATTCACGAAACTATTAAATTTATAATTTAGTTAAATCATAAAAAGTGAATGTAAAACTATATTTTGAATTAAGTAGAGAATCTTGAAAATTTAAGAAATATTAATAATACCTTTAGAAATAATATTTATCACTCAAATACAGAATATAATATTTGATACTAGAAAAGCAATATTAGAAGATCGCATCAAAAATATTAGAAAAAATATTACTAGAACAATACGTGCGAAATTCTTAGAAAAATGCGTTATCGAAAATTCACGGTATTACATCCTACCCTTAAAACAAATTTAGTCCTCGAAATTAAAATAGGAAGTGGAGTAACAATCCCAAGATAGGGACATGGAATGTAAGACTCAATTAAATATATATGGAGAGATATTCAAAAGAACTATGTATTCATAAAATAGAAGAAGATCACAGTGCTTGCGATACAAAATGAAATAAGATATAACGACTAAGAGTCCAAAAGCAGCTGGGAATGCAGCCTTATCTCGACTCTGTCTCCCAGTTGACTCTCGGGGAGAATCGGGTGCCACATCCTACGAGCAGCATAGCGGTCTTGTTAGGAGGTCTTCTCTCTTAGGTCCAAAATCGTCCTGCAGTGCTTCTCATAGGTCAAATCAGAATTAGCACCTCAATCTCTGAGAAATCTATCACATGGCTCGGATCTCAGCATATTTCATGGCCCGAAAAACATGGAATCGTCGTGCACTCCGATGACGGGTGGCAATGCAAGTCGATGCGCCACTTCTCCAACTCTCTCTAGTATCAAAAGGTCCACATACAGCGGACTCAACTACGCCTTCCAAAGCGAATGATGCCTCGGTTGGGGAGATCTTCAAGAATACATGGTCTCGGTGGAACTCCAAGTGTCGATGTTTAGCATCCATGATGCTTGTGAATGCGTACATGCGAAGTGCTCCCTAATGATCTGCGGCGTCAACGGTTGCAATCAACTCCGGCCCAAAAATCTCGGTCTCCAACATCGTCCCAATTCAAAGGAGGCGCTTCACTCCATACAATGCTTGCGAAAGGGGCCATGCCAATCTGCTGGAAATTTGTTGTGTCGCAAACTCTACGGATGTAGATGATCCTCCCAAGATCCATGAAAGTCAAGTATACAAGCTCGAGCATATCCTTGAATCTGGATGGTCCTCTCCATGTCCATCGATTAGAGTGATAGCGGTCTTTGGCGAGGCTGGTACCAAGGCTTGTCACGCAAACTCTTCGAGAACTCGAAGTAAATGGGTTATCACGATCTAAGGCGATGCACTGCTGAACTCCGTGCAATCACACAATCTCCTCCATGTATCTCACGAGCAAGATGCTCCGTCGGTGTCCTACGAATGGAATAAAGTGAGCCGATTTGGTTAATCGATCTCGATCACCCAAAGCGGCATCATTACGCCTAGTGCTTTCGAGACAAGCTAGTGGCGAAATCCATGGTGATATGTTGCCACTTCCACTCCGGGAATTGGCACGCGATAAACACCTGTCGTGATGCTCTACCTTCACTGGCGACAAACAAGGCGCCCAGCCACCTCTGAGCCACATCTCTTCATACCACGCCACCAAAAGTTTAGCTTCAAATCCTTGTACATCTTAGTGCCTCTGGGTGAATAGAATATGGTGGTGTGAGCTTCCATAATAACTCCTCGAACATCTCCTTCCAGTGCCGAATCACGACTCGAATCGCGGGATCTGTCCTGGTGAATAACAAACTCGGTCGAGAGACCGGTACATAACTCTCAGCACCTCACGAAGAAATGAGTCACTGATTGCAGCGACCTTGATTAAGCTTTCGACTAAGGTCGATTGAATCGAAGATTCATCAATGTAGCGGTTGTTATATATATATGTGTGTTTTTGTGTGTTTTATAACTTGTTGATGCGATATTATATCAAATTTGGACAAGTACAAAATGAGTTCAAGGCATAATGAAGTATTGAAGATGAGAAGCAAGATCAAGATAAATGTAATTTTTCTCTTCTTTACTTAGAACAAATTGTACAAGCCTTGATCACACACACACACACTTTTAGAACACACTAACACATGCTTAGTGTGTTGGTTAATATAAGAAATCCCTATATTAACCATTAGAGTTTTAAAGTTTAAAACACTTCATTTATAACTTTTGAGTCAATAGTAGTCGACCAATTCAAACTATAATCGACTAATTACTTAATTTAATAAATATACAAGTTTACGTAAATTCACAGTTAATTAGACTAATGCCATTAATAATCGACTAATGATAACAAACAATTTTCGAGGCGTGAATTCTGATTAATCGACTAATTCATATATAGTAGTGAAGCTACCAGTTAAAACATACACCCGGACTTTACGTCATTCTGTTAGTCGACTAATACATATAGTGATGAGCTACTAATGTAATTTGCTTATCTGAGAATCTGAATAAACCACAGTTAGTCGACTAATCCGATATAATAGTCGACTATAGAAGTGGAGTTTTGGCGTTTGAGTGAATGTTTGAATGTTTGTTGTTTATATCCGTTTTATAGGTTTTAACTTGTGTCTAATCAAGGGATATATATAGACAAAACATCAGAAAAGATAGATAACATTCATATGAATTGATCTTGAATTTTGAGATTAAAGAGAGTTCAAAAAGTTCACAAGTGAAAAACTATTCTTTGATACAATTGCAAGATTCAAAAGAGTTAAACATTATTTTGCAATTGAAAAGTTCTTAAGCCCTAGCGCATCACCAACACTTCAAGGCTTCTAGGACTTTGTACTTTGCTTCTTCAAAAGGAATTCTCGGTGTGAAATTGTGGATCTCGAGTTTGAGATTGTTGCAATTTGCATGGTCTTGCAAATTGGTCAGGTTTGTCTTTGATTTTGTAAGGGTATTTCAAAATCATAGTGGAAACTCTCAAGCGGGATTTGCTTGGGAATGGATGTACACAGGAGGTGGAACGGTATAAATCTCGTGTTTGTGATTGTGAAATTTACGTGTTTGTGCTATCATATTTGCAATTTATTATCTACTTTGCATAAAATTTTATAAAACACTATTCACCCCCTCTAGTGTTTAAGTGTGATCGATCAACGATCCTACATTTGGGTTGATTTTCATATTCTCAAATTAGTATTTTGATGATAACAACCCGATGACTCTGGAAGTAGAACCTCTATGCTCATATTCCTCACATCTGCTGGAAGTCTCCAGGGCGTGAGGGTCATGATGTTGGGCCGACTCAAAGCATCGGCCGCGTTGACCTTGCGGGATGATATTGGAGATCAATGTCGTAATCGTCATCAACTCTAACCATCTGCTTGTTGTCTCATATTGAGCTCCTTACGAGTAAAGATATACTTCAAGCTCTTGTGATCTGTGAACACCTTCACTTCTCCCAACAAATAGTGCCTCCAAAGCTTAGAGCAAAACTCTGCTGCTAACTCTAAGTCGTGGGTAGGGTAATTACGCTCATGCGCTTCAATGGCGAGATGCAAATGCTACCATGTGACCATCTGGCGTAGAACACATCCCAATCCTCTGCCGGATCGTCACACACTTTAAAATTTCCACTCCTATCACGGTATCGTCAAGGCGGGGCGAGATCAATTGTGACTTCAACTCCTCGAGCGCTGCTCACTAGCGTCGGACGGACAAATTGAACATCCTTCCTCGTAATTACATCGCGGCTCTGCGATCTTAGAAATCTCGATGAGGCGTCGGTAGTATATAGCTAATCGAGAAAACTCTTAATATCGGATACCGACTTAGGGGTTGATCTCTCAAGCGGATACCTTATCGAGATCCCTGAGATATGCCATCTCGACACCACGTGTCCTAGAAATGGAATCTGATCAAGCGAGGCGGCACTTTACGTACTTGGCAATAGCGATGCTCTCTCAAGGTGCGCAACACGGCATAAGTGTTACGTATGTTCCTCCTGGCTCTTAGAATACACCAAGATGTCATCAATAAAGACCTCCACAAACTTATCCCACATCATAGAATACCCGATTCATCAAATTCATGAAGGTATTTGGCGCGTGGATTATGCCAAGCGGCATCACTAAGAACTCATAATGCGGTATCTTGTCACGAATGCGGTCTTAGGATCATCGAGTCCTTAACCTTCACGGTGATATCCACTCCGTAGATCCGGCTTAGAAAATACTCGATCCTCCCAATTGGTCAAATATATCATCAATAAGAGGATACTTGTTCTTCAATTGTTACGCATTCAACTCTCGGTAGTCGATGCACATCGGCTTGGATCCATCCTTCTTACCCACAAGCAACGAGGTGCTCCCCGGATACAGCGGGTGCGTATCAAGCCTCTGCAAAAGATCATCCAGCGTGTGCGGCTTCGCGGCCTCGGTAGGAGGCATCGATAAAGGGTCTTGGAGATAGGGGCACTTCGGTACGCGGCTCTATAGAAAACTTCGATCGCTTCGATCCGTGGCAACCAGTAAATATCATCGGAAATCGTCTTCAAACTCTTGAACTTCGGTTGGCTAAGTTCACCACATTGTAGCTAACGTCGCCTTCTTTTGTTTAGCTCTATACTCCACAGGTCCAGCCGATGTATTGCCATTAAGAAACTCAAACCTCGGGTGATCCGGTATCTCGAACACTACGCTCTAGCGGCGACAATCAATGGTGGCGAAGAATGACCCCAACCAATCCATCCTGAAAACCGCATCGAAGCTTGGTAAATTAATCACCAGGAAGTCTACAAAAAGTTCCCTCCCACAGATGACCACAGGGCATGCTTCATAACTATTGGATGCTACTAAAACTCCACTACCAGTGTTGATATTTTAGCCCGTGGTCAAAGGAGCGATAGGAAGAGAGTGAGTGGTCTCAAATCGACGAGACAAGAAATAATGGGAAGCTCACGAGTCAAAGAGTGATAGGCGGTGTGGAAGAAGCGAGGACTTTGCCTATCACGGGGAGAAAGTCAATGTAACTAAACTTAGTACTCATAAATGATTCCTATTATGATATCCTCGGGTAATGCTAAATAACAAAATTATATGAGCATAAAACTAGAAGTAAACAACTCTTACGGTGATAACACAGTGGTTCGCCTCGACTCCACGGTGACATCATGAGCGTCGGTGTGGTTTTCGCCAGCTTCTGGAAAATCTGCTTTGTGGAGGAAGAGGTCTGCCGAGGATATGGTCCGTGAATTGAGTCTTTGTCGGGCTGGTCGAGGTGGGCTGGAAGAGCTAGCCCGATCTGGAGGTGGAGAGGCAAGGTATGCCGTGGGCAGCTTCGGTTGAGATGATCGGGGACCCACACCCATAACACAAGCGAAGGCGTTCGCGGCATTCTGATAGGTGTGCAGAGGAAGCCACAATAAGAACACCTCGGCGAGGGTGGTAGAGGCACTCGAGTCTGATAAGGATCGTAGTAGGAAGTGGTATTTGGGAAAGCTGTTGCCTCTGCGGATATCTTTGTTTCTATTGAGTCTGTGCCTCCGGGAGGAGGGCGCTCGACATTAGGGGAAGCTCTTGGTGCTCGTCCCGAATCACATGGGGTCTTGGGCTCCCGAGCGCTCTCAATCTCCGTCTTTGCATCAAAATGGCATCGTGGGTGCATAGAGCTCTACCGGCTAGAGCCAATCGATATACTTGTCGGACCATACGGCTGATGTCTCGATAGTGGGATGCGTAACAAGATGGGGGCGTACCGGCCGAGGGAAGAACTCCGCCTGCATTGCTCATCAGCGGACCGACCTCCTTGCTTGAGCTCAACAAACCTACACAAAAGCTTCGTCACCGGTGAAAACTTACGATTAAGCGCTCGTGAAGATCTCCCAAAATCGGCCTCTCCAAATGGGTCTTCTCTGCGATCCACGGATCCGGGCTATATCGTTAATTTGGACATCCATGAGATCTACCCACCTGCGGGGGAATCTGAGTCACCGTAGGATAGTCTCAGTGACCTTGAGAAACTCCTCTGCTACTAGGGTCCCTCGGCACTAGAAAAGGATGGAGGTGCATATATCGGAACTCCTAACCGAGACTCGGACGAGGGGATCTTGAGTGAGGCTCGTATAGCGCCACATAAAGCTGATTCGTGGCCAGCAGGAATCATTGCCAAAAGCGCGTGGATCTACATCGGGCATCGGCCCGCTCTGGGATGGGTTCCGTTACAGTACCCCACCATGATTCTAAGGAATCAAACCATTAGAGATTAGAAATCAAATCAAATTCGAATCGAGTAAGATAGTAACTAAAAGATATTTAATCAAGATAATAGGATAATATTCAGGTATAATCTCACGGATCAAACAGTGATATGCATCTAAATTATTTATCATATTCTCCTTTGTGGGCCGAGCGTGAGGCTGACTGGCGGCGGTTTGATTTGGTCGAGGAGGACACGCATGGGCCACCATCAAAACTGTCCGCCCGTTTCCCAAAATACCGAAAGCGATGCATTGACAAGTTATGACGTATTAGGTTGATAAGAAGTACAAATAAAAAATATTGCTCCTCAATCTAATACGCCAAGCGTCAAGTAATAATAAAAATACATCACAGTCACGAATCCCAATCACAGTCAGCAAGAATAAATAAATATCGAGCGGGAAGTACATATCACGAGAATAAAATAACATCGGACTATAAAGAGTCCACATATGCGAAATAATACATGTAGCTAAAGAAACTAGAGAATCCTAAACAATGTCAACTAAAGCTGAAAAAATTTGAAATCGAGTCTAAGGTTCATCAAACTCTGAAAACAAGAAGGAAACTAAGCTTATTTCGATCTACTCCGTCGTCGGGGAGGCTCTCTGTGAGAAAACTCCTCAAGTACATCTCCATCTTGGACAGTCAGTCATCTAAATCGGCGTACACCAGAGAGATAGATGCGTCGTGTATATACGACAAGATCCCACAACAAGATGGCGATTATAATAATAATATAAATGAAAGCAAGAAATCGAGCTGCGAGCGATCCAAGTATAACAATCCGATTAACCAACATGAAAGTCCGATTGACCAACATGAAAGTCCGATTGAGATTAATATTTAGAAATCTACAAAGCGAGGCGTGGTACGTCGAGTGAAATAATCCAAACAAGGAAACCCTCATATATATACCACTTGTCTCGATTGTAAATGACTAAATAATAACCCGAACTATACGGATGGAACATATAGCTGGAAATAAAGCATCGACATGTGCATCTCGTATTGTAGTACAACCAGGTGTCCTAAGCTGTCAAATATCTCAACTCGATGTCGATTATCTAGCCATTCTATAGCAGTCCTTCGGATCATAACTCTCCACGAGTCGAAGTTCATATCCGCGGGATAGCGTTTCACAAATCCTCGTGCATCCATCTTGCGATACCCTTCGGTCAAAGGACTACCGCAATCCGTTAAGCTTGTGGGACCACGCGGACTTCGGTGTGAAAGCGATTTCCCGCCCGCGTCGCGAAGCGATTCAGCGGCCCAACAAACCCGACCCAAGTCGCGAAAACAAGATCACAGCGCGGGTCTAGAAGATACATAGCGGCCACATCGAATACATGAACCAAGACTTTCCTCCGCGGTCTCGGGTAAATCAAGTAGCGTTATCGATATAACAAAACCGGGTTCACCTCCTAAGCATGGTCAACACACACATGTCACTAGGTCGTTCATGGCCGCAAGTCCTAAGTCATGAACTACTAATGGTTCTCAATGCAACAAGATAGTGAATAATGTGACCGACTCTATGCATCAAAATGGCCTAACAAGTACATGAAAATGTTAAGTAAAACAAGAATAATAATATGAACAAAAGGCGGTATGCATGAACAATATCTAAAACGGTTAAATCATGCAAGCTGAAATCATCAATATCTCACTACTGGAATCGAAGCGTCTCATAAAATCATCGATAATTTGGATAACACATAGCTTAATAACGTAAAAGAAAATTGAAAATAGCGTCGCGTTTCATACATGAAAAGTCACAGCTTATATCACTTATCACGATCACAATTAAAATAATCAAAATAATCTTCTTCCCAATTAAAATAATAAAAATAATCTTTTTCCCAATAATCCCTTTTAAATTAGGTTTTCATAAATTGAATAGTCTAAAATAATATATATATTTTTAAATAATAAATTATTAATTCCATTATTCCTTTAATAATTCAAAAGATCCCTTTATAAAATAATTAGTTTAAAATATTATTCCTCCGATTATTCTAAAAATAACACTTGACAATAAACTTAATAATTTAAATATTCATCTTACAACAAATTAATACTTCAAAAATCCTTTGTAAATTAATTCCTTTAACTAATTTTCCTCATTCAATAATATCTCACATAATCATACTAACAACGATAAAATCATCATCGAGGCAATCCCCAGTTCATAATATATCATAATTATTCTATGCACATAATAATTCATAAATAATCTAAAATTATAAATACTAGTCAATAGTAAGCGGGATCTTGCCTCTGGAATAAGGCTGAGTTAAATCGCGTCGTGGAAATTTGAATCGATTGTGTAAGCAGCGGCTTATGGATCGGTACCACAGCCAGTAGACGAAGCTGCCTGACAGCCTCTGTTGCAGAGGCTACCTGACAGGCTGGCTGGCGTCCTGCCGCGGGGATGGCTTGGCAGTAGCTGGAGGCGTGGGCAGCGGGTGGTGAATGCAGTTCAGGGGTTAAATCGTCAAAGAAAAGAATCTAATCAAAGTAAAATCAACCATGGCGCTCAAAAGCAAAGAGATCAAATAGAAAATCTTAATAAAGTCGATCGAAAGATCATAGCAAATCGGCGTCAAAATCTAAAAGAACGTAACAAACAAAATCATAAACCAAATCAAAGCGTCGAAAAAGTTCGTTCATTAAGTCATAAACAATCGGCAATAAATCGGCAAATCGTCATCGTCGAAAATCCGTAATCAGCAATAACTGTGAGGGGAAATCAAATCATTTGAAGTCAGGGAGTTCTGGTCAGTGTCAATTTCGGGAAAACGCGTGGAGTTGAGGTAAAACGAAATCGGGAAAGATAAAGAATAAAGAAATAAGATGTAGTCCATGATAAACACTGGGAAAGGTTCTGGCGGTAGGATCTTTGTTTTGTTTGTTGTTTAAAGTATCAAAATAAATTATCCATAAAGTATATCGAAACTAAATTTATTTTAGTTAAATCATAAAAATGAATGTAAAACTATATTTTGAATTAAGTAGAGAATACTAAAAATTTAAGAAATATTAATAATACCTTTAGAAATAATATTTATCACTCAAATACCAGAATATAATATTTAATACTAGAAAAGCAATATTAGAAGATACGCATCAAAAATATTAGAAAAAAAATAATACTAGAGACAATGCATAGAAATTCTTAGAAAAAATACGTATCGAAAATTCATGGGTGTTACAAACAGTTAGGGGAGATGATGGGTTCGGTGGTGGCGAAGGGGGAGGCGGATGATTCTCCTAGAGCCTCCCTTGTTGTTGGATCCGAGGGACGCCGATGATAAACCACTTTGAAGTGAGTGTTGTCTCCTTCAACCTTCTCCAAGTTAAGGTTTTAGGCCATTTTTCACTTTTTTAAACAAATTTTTGAGAGATTTTTGTGAAGGATTGAGTTCAGATCTAGGGTTTTTTTGGATTTTCTTGAGCTTAGAGGAGTTTGAGCTAGAAAAAGAAAAAGAAACGATGAGTTTTGGGGAAGGGTTAAGAGGTATAGCTTTGGGGAAGAATAGGGTTAGGGGAAGGAGGAGGAGAAAGAGGAAGACGGTTAGGATAGAAGGAGGAAAGACTGAGAAGGGAGGGTATTTTGAAGTTTAATTTCATCTACCGAGACATGTATAAAGGAAGTGAGCTTTTAGGGCTGGGCAATTTTGATCTTTGGGGCAAAGAAGAGAAAAGTTAGGGGGTGGGCCATCCGCTTCTTTTGGGGCCTTGACACAATTTTTCCAAAAACAAACAAGATCTAAAATGGGGAAATTTTACCTTCAAAGTTTCGCGTTTTGATCTAAGTAGGCGAGAAATAGAAAGAGATCAAACCCAAAATACCCAAGAAAAGAGATCGTCAAGTAGAAATTACTGCTCCATGTAGATCAAAGCAGTAATTTTATAACATCAAACCACACTAACCCTTGGATCTCAGATAGAAGGACATTTTTCAGCAATTTTGCATCTTTTTAGCAATTTGATCTCTAGGGGTTTTTAACAATTTTAGAGGACCTCTCAGTAATGGAGGCATGAAGGATGAAAGAGAGGTAGGTGAAAGAGCGGTAATTATAAGGTTTCCCCAAAGTTTTCCCGCTAGAAAACCCCAAAACTGACACCCAATATTTTATAATAAAATAATACGTTTTCAGCCCAATTCCCCTATAATATTGCAGAATTAGAATTCCGTGAAATGGTGACGATTTCTTATATTTTAGGAAAAGTTTCCTAAATTTTTTTTGCTAAAACAAACAGATTAATAGCAATCTATTTTGGCACTTTCTGACAAAAAAACTAGTGTCAAAATTTTACATTTGTTTTGCACATATTTTCCACCAACCAAACAGGCCCTTAAAAGAAAGTACTATTGCAAGTATCTAATATTTGTCATTGTTTCTTAAGACAAATTTTATTGGCATATTAAAGTAAGATAACACTATTAAAAAAAATGTCAAGCTAAGGGCGTGTTTGGCAGTTCTAAAGTGAATTGAAAAATGTATAAGTTACTTTTTTTTATTTGCAAATGACTTTCACATACACGTCAGCATGTAAGTAAAATATAGTGTTTGTTTGAAAAATAAAATTATTGTTGAAGCACAATGTGAAGATGATGAGCAAAATAGGATTAGTTAATAAATGAATTTAAAATCATTTAATTTAATTAAAGGGTTTTTTCGATATATACCCTTCGAATCATAGATATTTTTAAACTTACCCCTCAAATCATTGTATTACTAAATTTGCCCCTCAAATTGGATTACCCCCTCAAATTCGACATATACCCCCAAATTTTTAAACTTGATGTCAAGTTTTTAACGTTTTCTGGAGACCAAATGACCTCTTTACCCATATTTTAATTGTTTACAGAAAGATAATCAGAAAAATCCATCAACGATTTAAAATTCAATCAACCAACTCGTTTTTAAACAAAAACCGAGGTTCGGGATGATGCGCGTTCGCTTTTCTCCCATTTGTTGCTTTCTCTGTTTTCTTTTCCGGTTCCTTTTCTTCACTCCTTTTGTTTTCATTTCTCCTCCTATGCTGGAGAACGAGATTGTTCCCAACAATTATTTGCTTAAATAAATCTACATAATTGATTAAATAATTTGACTCTAAGAACATAATATATGAGCTTTTCAATTTCCTGCAAATCCCAACCAAGCAGTTGGTAGCAGTGAGCTCGAAGAAGATGACAAGTTATCATGAATTCTCAAATTAAAATGCAATAGCCATGATTTAGTATCTGGTATTTCATCCCGGCAAAATCAAAACAAAAACTGAAATTAGAGATTTAAGATCCTAATGAAGAAGATTTTGGTTATTTGCGAGAAATTGACTTCTGCTTTGTTTGTTCGTCGAGAATTCCTTGAAGCCAATGTTTCTATCAGTCTCCTCCAGTGACGAAAGGACTCGAAAAAAAAATGGAGGAAGCAGCGACACGATCATATTCTAAAGAATCGAACTGGGTTCTTTCTTAAGAAAAAAAAGGTTGGGTTTTGTGTTAATAGATGAGATTTATAATTTCAAAATTTTAAAAATACCTATGATTTGAGAAGTATATATATAAAAACCCTAATGAAAATTAGTTACTATTTTTGTCCTTTTATATGACTTCACCAATTTTTTAGGTGAAGTCAAAATTATATTAAATTCTATGCACCAACTTTACTTTTATAACCACTTTATTAAAATTGTATTTAAAAAAATCAAAAGGTTGTATCCTTCTGTTAAGAGTGGGATTTGAACCATATAATAAAGTTTGGACAAATTTCAAAATTGACCCTATTTGAGATTTATTTTGAAAAATCGACCCATTTAAAATTTATTTAGCATTTTCGACCCAGTTTCACTGAAACTTGGTCGAAAATGTTAAATAAAATTTGAAAACTTCACGGGATTCTAAATCCCGTAAAGTTTAGTGCCTAATTACTCAGTGCTAATCAAAGTAGAACCAAACTTCAAGGGATTACTTCACGGGATTTAAAATCCCGTGAAGTTTGGCTACAGTGTGAAGTTTGGCTACAGTGCACTTGACAGATCCCGTGATCTTTTTATCATAGAATATGAAGTGAGAATGCATGATTTGAGTTAATCCAAACTCATTAAATTAATAAGTGGCCTAATTGTCACCTTACTAAATAATCATCCATCGGAAACTATTTGATTTAGTATTAATGATAATGACATAATGTGCTTTCTTTCATTAGCAACTATCCATAAGCTTAACAAAATTAGATAAATCAAGCCGACTCCATATGTAAATTAGTTAAGGGAATCACCTCAGAAACACTAACCCAACTATGTGTGCGCATGCGCGCACAACAGAACATTATAATTTGGACATCTATAAAATATAAATACCTACAGAATGTGCTAATAGCTAGTGGAACAACCAGCACTGCAACTTCAAGGGATTTGAAAACCCGTGAAGTTGCAACCAAACCTCACGGGGTTTCAAATCCCATGAAGTTTGGTTGTATTTTGTGATTAGGCTTAGTAATTAGGCGCTAAACTTCACTGGATTTAGAATCCCTTAAAGTTTTCGAAACTTATTTGGCATTTTCGACCCAGTTTCAGCCACCTGACTGAAACTAGGCCGAAAATGCTAAATAAATGCCAAATGGGTCGATTTTTAAAAATAAACCTCAAATAGGGTCTATTTTGAAAATTTGTCCATAAAGTTTCTACACCCAAACTCCCTTCTTCTTAGAAAATTCAGCAAACAAATCCAAAGGAGGAAAAAATGTCAGCAGCTTGCACACACTCTCTTTCCCCAATCTCCATCCCTTCTTCTTCTTCCTATCGAAAGAATCCCATCTCCTCTTTTCTCTAACTCCGCCATTCCTCAATTAAGCCCATACTCTCCCTCCCCAATAAAACAAACCCTTCAAGGCCCATCCTCAGCCGTGCTCTCCATGCTCCCCAGTCCCCACTGCCTAGATTTTCATCTTTCACAACTCCCCATTTTGATTTCTATTAACCCATCTCTCCTCTTTCTCTGCAGGAAACCATGCAGAGCTCCGGAGGATAAAACCCCAATGTAAGCTTAAATTCTTTTATTAGCCCCTCGAATATTTACATTTCTAAATTACACCCTCAAATCTAATAACTCGGTTTTAAAGAGCACCAATTGTTAGATTTGACTGTAGTTAGCCAATTTTTCTGTTATTTAATAAATTCGGAAAAGTAATTTAGAAGTATGAATGTTTGAGGTCTCATATAAAATTAAGAAAGAATTTAGGTCTAGTAAAACAATTTAGTATATTTGGGGTGTTTGTTAAACAATTTAGTAGATTCGGGAATATGAAGATTTGAGGACCTACTATACAATGAAGAAAGAATTTATGAATTTTTAATGTATTTAGGATGTTATTTAAAACAACTTAATAGATTTTCGATTTACATTAGAAATATGAAGATTTGGGGGACTAAAATTAAGAAAAAATTTAGTGTCTCATATGACAAAACCCCCATTCTTGTTTGGTGAACTTGGGTTAGAATTGGATTGTAAAATTTGATTATGGGTTTTACTTGGCTAGATGGTCGGCGAGTTCGATAAAGTCGTTTGGGATGGCGGAGCATGAAGCGAGGGAGCTCAAGTACCCAACAACAAGATAATTGACCTGCGCTTTTGATGCAGGACAAAATGCATCGGGATTTTTATGGGTTACGGTTAGGAGAATTTACTAGGATTTAGTTTTTCTTGGGATTGTCAATTCAGTTAGTATTTTAATTAGTTAGGATTAGTTGCAATTTATTTGGTGTTATCAATTAGCTAGGATTTACTTGTTATCTCCTTGGGATTTTGTTTTCTCTTACTCCTATAAAGGGGTTGTGTTTCTTCATAATCCTTTCTATTTCACCTTTTTTCTGAACCATGCACATTTTGGTCTTCCTACCTCTCTTTCATTTTGCTTTCAGAAGGAATGTTTTAATTTAGCCTAAACACTTTTGATCAATGCGGGTATAAAAGTGGAGAGATCCCAATGATTTATGATTCACAAGAGAGTAGAATCACCGGGTAGCTCAAAGCTTGTCACTGAAGAGAAGCGCTCAAAAGGAAGGAGATGCAGGAGTTCTACTTACCAAACATTTGTTCATAACTCAAAAATCTCAAACATGAAATAAAAGTTATTGATCCAAGTCCTTTATATAAGCAATGAGCGGCAGTATGGTTCTTGCGGCTCGAGAAAGAAGAAAAGGCTTGAATTCTGGGCTCGAATTAACCTAGGAGACCAACTGGCCTACTGCCGCAGGTTGTCATGCTCTGAGGACGTTCCTCAAGCTTTCAAAATGGAAACTATCCTTAGCGGAAGCAAAAAATACTCCATTTTGTTTGTCAAGCTTTCAAAAATACCAAAGAGTAAGAAGCCGATAAAAACTGTGCGACGGTAAACCATGGTCCTGTAACATGTAAAGGCAATAATCTATGAAGGGTTGGCACCTGACACAGGCTACACCAAATGGTTTAGCTAGACCCAAGCTCGATCATTATGCTGACAAATATGAATTGTATTCATCTGGACATGTCATGTTGCTATGGATTCTCGTTTTGCTTCTGACAAATTAGATATGTTTTGTAAGGGGGTAAAATTTCACAAAACCCCCCATACTTTAAGGATCAGAGAAAACCTCCTAGAACTTTCAAAAGTACACAAAACTGCCATGAACTCTTGAAAATTATGATAAATGACGTAACATGAAGGACAAAAGGTCTGAACCGCCTAAACAGAGGAAAGGGGGAGGAGGTTAAGTGCACAAGGAGAATTTGTCCAAAACATATCACATTCGAAACGCATGAGCATGACAACTTAAGTTAAAAAATTTAGGGGGTACTCCAGTTTATAAAGTG